>OZ020316.1:41991722-42255999 GCA_963971305.1 Arcuatula senhousia | reverse complement strand
AATCTACTTGAATACCAAATTTCATCAAAATCGGTCAATTTTTCAATTTTGGCGCCATTGGTGTGAAATTTTATTTTTGACCGCAGATTCGTACTCAGGACCCTTAAATCTACTTGAATACCTAATTTCATCAAAATCGGTCAACTTTTACATTTTAGCGCCATTGGCGCGAAAAGTGCAAAATTTTGTTTTTGACCGCAGATTCGTACTCAGGACACTTAAATCTACTTGAATACCAAATTTCATCAAAATCGGTTAACTTTTACATTTTGGCGCCATTGGTGCGAAATTTTATTTTTGACCGCAGATTCGTACTCAGGACCCATAAATCTACTTGAATACAAAATTTCATCAAATCGGTTAACTTTTACATTTTGGCGCCAATTTGCGCAAAAAGCGCTAAATTTTGTTTTTGACCAAAGATTCGTACTCAGGACCCTTAAATCTACTTGAATACCAAATTTCATCAAAATCGGTCAACTTTTACATTTTGGCGCCATTGATGCGAAATTTTATTTTTGACCGCAGATTCGTACTCAGGACCCTTAAATCTACTTGAATACAAAATTTCATCAAATCGGTTAACTTTTACATTTTGGCGCCAATTTGCGCAAAAAGCGATAAATTTTGTTTTTGACCAAAGATTCGTACTCAGGACCCTTAAATCTACTTGAATACCAAATTTCATCATATCGGTTAACTTTTACATTTTGGCGCCAATTTGTGCAAAAAGCGCGAAATTTTGTTTTTGACCAAAGATTCGTACTCAGGACCTTTAAATCTACTTGAATACCAAATTTCATCAAAATCGGTCAATTTTTCAATTTTGGCGCCATTGGTGTGAAATTTTATTTTTGACCGCAGATTCGTACTCAGGACCCTTAAATCTACTTGAATACCAAATTTCATCAAAATCGGTCAATTTTTTTAATTTTGGCGCCATTGGTGCGAAATTTTATTTTTGACCGCAGATCGTACTCAAGACCTTAAATCTACTTGAATACCAACTTTCATCAAATCGGTCAACTTTTACATTTTGGTGCCAATTTGCGGAAAAAGCGCGAAATTTTGTTTTTGACCAAAGATTCGTACTCAGGACCCTTAAATCTACTTGAATACCTAATTTCATTCAAATCGGTCAACTTTTACATTTTAGCGCCATTGGCGCGAAAAGTGCAAAATTTTATTTTTTACCGCAGATTCGTACTCAAGACCCTTAAATCTACTTGAATACCAAATTTCATCAAAATCGGTTAACTTTTACATTTTGGCGCCATTGGTGCGAAATTTTATTTTTGACCGCAGATTCGTACTCAGGACCCATAAATCTACTTGAATACAAAATTTCATCAAATCGGTTAACTGTTACATTTTGGTGCCAATTTGCTCGAAAAGCGCGAAATTATATTTTTGACCGCAGATCGTACTCAAGACCTTAAATCTACTTGAATACCAAATTTCATCAAAATCGGTCAACTTTTACATTTTGGCGCCAATTTGCCGGAAAAGTGCGAAATTTTATTTTTGATCACAGATTCCTACTCAGGACCCTTAAATCTACTTGAAAACCAAATTTCATCAAAATCGGTCAACTTTTATATTTTGGCGCCATTGGTGCGAAATTTTATTTTTGACCGCAGATTCGTACTCAGGACCCTTAAATCTACTTGAATAACAAATTTCATCAAATCGGTCAACTTTTACATTTTGGTGCCAATTTGCGCAAAAAGCGCGAAATTTTGTTTTTGACCAAAGATTCGTACTCAGGACCCTTAAATCTACTTGAATACCTAATTTCATCAAAATCGGTCAACTTTTACATTTTAGCGCCATTGGCGCGAAAAGTGCAAAATTTTATTTTTTACCGCAGATTCGTACTCAGGACACTTAAATCTACTTGAATACCAAATTTCATCAAATCGGTTAACTTTTACATTTTGGCGCCAATTTGCGCAAAAAGCGCTAAATTTTGTTTTTGACCAAAGATTCGTACTCAGGACCCTTAAATCTACTTGAATACCAAATTTCATCAAAATCGGTCAACTTTTACATTTTGGCGCCATTGATGCGAAATTTTATTTTTGACCGCAGATTTGTACTCAGGACCCTTAAATCTACTTGAATACAAAATTTCATCAAATCGGTTAACTTTTACATTTTGGCGCCAATTTGCGCAAAAAGCGCTAAATTTTGTTTTTGCCAAAGATTCGTACTCAGGACCCTTAAATCTACTTGAATACCAAATTTCATCATATCGGTTAACTTTTACATTTTGGCGCCAATTTGTGCAAAAAGCGCGAAATTTTGTTTTTGACCAAAGATTCGTACTCAGGACCCTTAAATCTACTTTAATACCAAATTTCATCAAAATCGGTCAATTTTTCAATTTTGGCGCCATTGGTGTGAAATTTTATTTTTGACCGCAGATTCGTACTCAGGACCCTTAAATCTACTTGAATACCAAATTTCATCAAAATCGGTCAACTTTTACATTTTGGCGGCATTGGTGCGAAATTTTATTTTTGACCGCAGATTCGTACTCAGGACCCTTAAATCTACTTGAATACCAAATTTCATCAAATCGGTTAACTTTTACATTTTTGCGCCAATTTGCGCAAAAAGCGCAAAATTTTGTTTTTGACAAAAGATTCGTACTCAGGACCCTTAAATCTACTTGAATACCAAATTTCATCAAAATCGGTCAATTTTTTAATTGGCGCCATTGGTGTGAAATTTTATTTTTGACCGCAGATTCGTACTCAGGACCCTTAAATCTACTTGAATACCAAATTTCATCAAAATCGGTCAATTTTTTAATTTTGGCGCCATTGGTGCGAAATTTTATTTTTGACCGCAGATCGTACTCAAGACCTTAAATCAACTTGAATACCAAATTTCATCAAAATCGGTCAACTTTTACATTTTGGCGCCAATTTGCGCGAAAAGCGCGAAATTTTATTTTTGATCACAGATTCCTACTCAGGACCCTTAAATCTACTTGAATACCAAATTTCATCAAAATCGGTCAACTTTTACATTTTGGCGCCATTGGTGCGAAATTTTATTTTTGACCGCAGATTCGTACTCAGGACCCTAAAATCTACTTGAATACCAAATTTCATCAAATCGGTCAACTTTTACATTTTGGTGCCAATTTGCGCAAAAAGCGCGAAATTTTGTTTTTGACCAAAGATTCGTACTCAGGATCCTTCAATCTACTTGAATACCTAATTTCATCAAAATCGGTCAACTTTTACATTTTGGTGCCAATTTGCGCAAAAAGCGCGAAATTTTGTTTTTGACCAAAGAGTCGTACTCAGGACCCTTAAATCTACTTGAATACCAAATTTCATCAAAATCGGTCAATTTTTAAATTTTGGCGCAATTGGTGTGAAATTTTATTTTTGACCGCAGATTCGTACTCAGGACCCATAAATCTACTTGAATAATTAATTTCATAAAAACTTTTACATTTTGGCGCCATTGGCGCGAAAAGTGCAAAATTTTATTTTTGACCGCAGATTCGTACTCAGGACCCTTAAATCTACTTGAACACCAAATTTCATAAAAATCGGTTAACTTTTACATTTTGCCGCCATTGGTGCGAAATTTTATTTTTGACCGCAGATTCGTACTCAGGACCCTTAAATCTACTTGAATACCTAATTTCATCAAAATCGGTCAACTTTTACATTTTGGCGCCATTGGTGCGAAATTTTATTTTTGACCGCAGATTCGTACTCAGGACCCTTAAATCTACTTGAATACCTAATTTCATCAAAATCGGTCAACTTTTACATTTTGGCGCCATTGGTGCGAAATTTTATTTTTGACCGCAGATTCGTACTCATGACCCTTAAATCTACTTGAATACCTAATTCATCAAAATCGGTCAACTTTTACATTTTGGCGCCATTGGCGCGAAAAGTGCAAAATTTTATTTTTGACCGCAGATTCGTACTCAGGACCCTTAAATCTACTTGAATACCAAATTTCACCAAAATCGGTCAACTTTTACATTTTGGCGCCATTGGTGCGAAATTTTATTTTTGACCGCAGATTCGTACTCAGGACCCTTAAATCTACTTGAATACCTAATTTCATCAAAATCGGTCAACTTTTACATTTTGGCGCCATTGGTGCGAAATTTTATTTTTGACCGCAGATTCGTACTCAGGACCCTTAAATCTACTTGAATACCTAATTTCATCAAAATCGGTCAACTTTTACATTTTGGCGCCATTGGTGCGAAATTTTATTTTTGACCGCAGATTCGTACTCATGACCCTTAAATCTACTTGAATACCTAATTCATCAAAATCGGTCAACTTTTACATTTTGGCGCCATTGGCGCGAAAAGTGCAAAATTTTATTTTTGACCGCAGATTCGTACTCAGGACCCTTAAATCTACTTGAATACCAAATTTCACCAAAATCGGTCAACTTTTACATTTTGGCGCCATTGGTGCGAAATTTTATTTTTGACCGCAGATTCGTACTCAGGACCCTTAAATCTACTTGAATACCTAATTTCATCAAAATCGGTCAACTTTTACATTTTGGCGCCATTGGCGCAAAAAGTGCAAAATTTTATTTTTGACCGCAGATTCGTACTCAGGACCCTTAAATCTACTTGAATACCAAATTTCATCAAAATCGGTCATTTTTTTAATTTTGGCGCCATTGGTGTGAAATTTTATTTTTGACCGCAGATTCGTACTCAGGACCCTCAAATCTACTTGAATACCAAATTTCATCAAAATCGATCAACTTTTACTTTTTTGGCGCCATTGGTGCGAAATTTTATTTTTGACCGCAGATTGTACTCAAGACCTTAAATGTACTTGAATACCAAATTTCATCAAAATCGGTCAACTTTTACATTTTGGCGCCATTGGTGCGAAATTTTATTTTTGACCGCAGATTCGTAATCAGGACCCTTAAATCAACTTGAATAACAAATTTCATCAAAATCGGTCAACTTTTACATTTTGGCGCCAATTTGCGCGAAAAGCGCGAAATTTTATTTTTGATCACAGATTCCTACTGAGGACCCTTTAATCTACTTGAATACCAAATTTCATCAAAATCGGTCAACTTTTACATTTTGGCGCCATTGGTGCGAAATTTTATTTTTGACCGCAGATTCGTACTCAGGACCCTAAAATCTACTTGAATACCAAATTTCATCAAATGGGTCAACTTTTACATTTTGGTGCCAATTTGCGCAAAAAGCGCGAAATTTTGTTTTTGACCATAGATTCGTACTCAGGACCCTTAAATCTACTTGAATACCAAATTTCATCAAAATCGGTCAAATTTTAAATTTTGGCGCCATTGGTGTGAAATTTTATTTTTGACCGCAGATTCGTACTCAGGATCCTTAAATCTACTTGAATACCTAATTTCATCAAAATCGGTCAACTTTTACATTTTGGTGTCAATTTGCGCAAAAAGCGCGAAATTCTGTTTTTGACCAAAGAGTCGTACTCAAGACCCTTAAATCTACTTGAATACCAAATTTCATCTAAATCGGTCAATTTTTAAATTTTGGCGCAATTGGTATGAAATTTTATTTTTGACCGCAGATACGTACTCAGGACCCATAAATCTACTTGAATACCTAATTTCATCAAAATCGGTCAACTTTTACATTTTGGCGCCATTGGCGCGAAAAGTGCAAAATTTTATTTTTGACCGCAGATTCGTACTCAGGACACTTAAATCTACTTGAATACCAAATTTCATCAAATCGGTTAACTTTTACATTTTGGCGCTTATTTGCGCAAAAAGCGCGAAATTTTGTTTTTGACCAAAGATTCGTACTCAGGACCCTTAAATCTACTTGAATACCAAATTTCGTCAAAATCGGTCAATTTTTTAATTTTGGCGCCATTGGTGTGAAATTTTATTTTTGACCTCAGATTCGTACTCAGGACCCTTAAATCTACTTGAATACCAAATTTCATCAAAATCGGTCAACTTTTACATTTTTGGCGCCGTTGGCGCGAAAAGCGCGAAATTTTATTTTTTGACCGCAGATTCGTACTCAGGACCCTTAAATCTACTTGAATACCAAATTTCATCAAAATCGGTCAACTTTTACATTTTGGCGCCATTGGTGCGAAATTCTATTTTTGACCGCAGATTTGTACTCAGGACCCTTAAATCAACTTGAATACCAAATTTCATCAAAATCGGTCAACTTTTACATTTTGGTGCCAATTTGCTCGAAAAGCGCGAAATTTTATTTTTGACCGCAGATCGTACTCAGGACCTTAAATCTACTTGAATACCAAATTTCATCAAAATCGGTCAATTTTTACATTTTGGCGCCATTGGTGCGAAATTTTATTTTTGACCGCAGATTCGTACTCAGGACCCTAAAATCTACTTGAATACCAAATTTCATCAGATGGGTCAACTTTTACATTTAGGTGCCAATTTGCGCAAAAAGCGCGAAATTTTGTTTTTGACCAAAGATTCGTACTCAGGACCCTTAAATCTACTTGAATATTTAATTTCATCAAAATCGGTCAACTTTTACATTTTGGCGCCATTGGCGCGAAAAGTGCAAAATTTTATTTTTGACCGCAGATTCGTACTCAGGACCCTTAAATCTACTTGAACACCAAATTTCATAAAAATCAGTTAACTTTTACATTTTGGCGCCATTGGTGCGAAATTTTATTTTTGACCCCAGATTCGTACTCAGGACCCTTAAATCTACTTGAATACCAAATTTCATCAAAATCGGTCAATTTTTTAATTACAAGAAAACTGTAAGAATCAATAATAAAAAAACAAGAGAAAAAATGCAAATGCAGAACAAAAGAAAACCAGAATATTTCCAAAAGATATCATGCCTTAACTAACACACGGACTGACGGACAGACGGACCAAAACACTATATGTGTCCTATTTTCGTAGTTTGGCATCAAAGCAAGCAAGCAAGCAAGCAAGCAAGCAAACAAACAAAAGAACAAACAAACAAACAAATAAACAAACAAATATACATACATACATACATACATACAAACACACAAGCAATACAAACAAAGCAAGCAAGTGAAGGCAAAACAAAACGCAGACTATGTAACTTTACGATTATTATGCTGCCCACCAATGTGGGTGCAGACCTATGGTCCATGGACCCGATTCAACATGGTAACCGTTTGCAATAGGCAAAAGTTTAAACCATAGTTTTAAAAGAGAAACTAATAATGTCCGATATTTGAAAGGTCGGGCACTCCCATTGTCCACACAATTCACTAACCTAAGGTATGCAAGCACGAATCTGACTGCAAAAATGAGGTTCAGAGCAATCGGGTGTATTACAGAATGGTTGGCAACGCAAAGAACACCAATTTGTCAATGGAATGGTAATCATTGTCAAGCGTTTATCTTAGCAAACAAGGCCAAACAAAAACAAACAGAGAAAAACCATACGTTTTTGGTACGTACAGAAAAAGGGGTAAATCGGTTTAGTGCACCTCCGCATCAATTTCTGCAAAAAGCCTTTTAAGACCGTTTCCGTCTGCGTTAAGCATTGTAATGCCACTCTGAAACATTCGCACGACATGTCAAGCAAGGAGATCCAAACATCATACAAAAAGAACTGCCATATTTAAAGGCCATGAAAGGCACTCTTTTTGACCACAACGGGCACCTGCTTTGCAAATGATAATAAAACATCCACAAAGTAACAGAACATGCAAATAATGTTAAAATGTCATTGCTTACTCATTTAACGAATGTAAAGAACGGGAATTATCCCAAACAAAAATGAGTAAATAAATGCATGTTAAATGAACACTTGATCAAAAGCAAGTAACCACATCGCACACCCCTACCCACCCCCACTCTCTTGGAACGAAAATACAAGAAAACTGTAAGAATCAATAAAAAACACAAGAGAAAAAATGCAAATGCAGAACAAAAGAAAACCAGAATATTTCCAAAAGATATCATGCCTTAACTAACACACGGACTGACGGACAGACGGACCAAAACACTATATGTGTCCTATTTTCGTAGTTTGGCATCAAAGCAAGCAAGCAAGCAAGCAAACAAACAAAACAACAAACATTCAAACAAACAAATAAACAAACAAATATACATACATACATATACGATATTGAGATGTGGAATAAGTGTACGCGACACAACAAACATAAACAAACAGCAATTCAAAAAATCACAACAGAAAACAGCAAGCAGTCTTCAACATGACCATAGGTCACTGCTTACCGTCTTGCATTGGCCCAAGACTTATAATACAATACAAAAGTATCAAAACCAATCCCTAAATCATCAACGAAAGACTCAATTCTTGACATAAAACAGTTAACATAGAATGACAAGGACAAACAAAGGCTTTGGCAAAGTTTCCTGGCTTAGGACAGGCACATATAAAATGTGGCGGGGTTAAACTAGTTTTTTGGATCCAACCTCCCCCCTATTGATAAGCTTACACAAAGCTACATATAAAAAACACACTGTAAAACTCAATCGACAAAAGTTCAATTCAACAAGAGAGAACCTAAGACAAAATACTGTACGAAATAACAAGACAAGGAGGAACTCTCTTGAGAACACTCGAAGTTACTGACAACTAGCTAAGAAACATTTATCGATTGATGTAAAAGAATCAAATACATCAGTTCTAAATCCGACACCCCACGTCAAAACAATGAATGATTAAGAGTTGTATCACCATACAGAACCGACATACTTGATCGCTGTGGTGCTTATAAATAATACAGTGGATAAAAAGTGAAAAATTTAACGTTTTAAAGTTACTATCAAGCTATCAATATTTCTGCCAAAACATACCAAATGCAAAGATTTTACTAAAACATTGAATTCGTATCCTTTTTTCAAAAGGTTTTTAAGCCAGTTTTTTATTTCCATAAGGTTGTTTTTGAATTTTTGTGCTTTATAAACTACATTGCTATAAAAGTCAGGATGAGATATTCCTTTAACAATCAGAAATCTACGTGTACAATCAAATTTTTCGATGAGATGTCCATATTTATGTGCAAATTTTGTAAAAGATTTGACTAATTTGTGGTAACGGTAACCTTGTTTTAGCAATTTTTCTGTAATAAAACGGTTTTTATCATTAAAATCAGACACATCACTGCAAATGCGAGCATACCTGACTAATTGTGAAATGTATACCCCGTAAGCTGGAGCTAATGGTACGTCTCCTTCAAGAAACGGAAAATTAACTATTGGGAATGAAAAGTCATCCCGTTTATCATATACTTTAGTGTGTAATCTACCATTGATAATGCTTGAGTCCAAATTTAGAAATGGACATCTACTGTCGGTTGAGATACATACATACAAACACACAAGCAATACAAACAAAGCAATCAAGTGAAGGCAAAACAAAACGCAGACTATGTAACTTTACGATTATTATGCTGCCCACCAATGTGGGTGCAGACCTATGGTCCATGGACCCGATTCTGTTCCTCAACATGGTAACCGTTTGCAATAGGCAAAAGTTTAATCCATAGTTTTAAAAGAGAAACTAATAATGTCCGATATTTGAAAGGTCGGGCACTCCCATTGTCCACACAATTCACTAACCTAAGGTATGCAAGCACGAATCTGACTGCAAAAATGAGGTTCAGAGCAATCGGGTGTATTACAGAAAGGTTGGCAACGCAAAGAACACCAATTTGTCAATGGAATGGTAATCATTGTCAAGCGTTTATCTTAGCAAACAAGTCCAAACAAAAACAAACAGAGAAAAACCATACGTTTTTGGTACGTACAGAAAAAGGGGTAAATCGGTTTAGTGCACCTCCGCATCAATTTCTGCAAAAAGCCTTTTAAGACCGTTTCCGTCTGCGTTAAGCATTGTAATGCCACTCTGAAACATTCGCACGACATGTCAAGCAAGGAGATCCAAACATCATACAAAAAGAACTGCCATACAGATGGGTCCAAACCTAACCTGTATGCAAACCAAACTAGAAAAGAAAACCAGAAGTTTGGTCTTAGTTCACTTTTCACTTTGTTTGGTTTACTTTTAGCAAACCAAAGTTTACTTTAATGTTTACTCAAAAAGTAAACCAGACGGCTGGTTTGGTTTGGTTTGGTTTGGTTTGGTTTGGTCAGAGCGAACCAAACTTTAAAAAGCAAACCAAACCAGCGCCCTAATTTGGTTTGGTTTGCTCTGAGCAAACCGCGAGCATGCGCAGATGATTCATATAATCGATCTGAAAGAATTTCCGATTTATTTCACAATTATTACATTTCATGAACAAATATTATTCACTTATTGTCTCAATCGAATTACAAATTCTGATTTAAACATTTAACATTATATTAGATTGGTATTTTATGAGTAAACTAAACCAGCACGAAAGTTTTCTATTTTTAGAGCAAACCAAACCAGCGGCCTGGTTTGGTTTGGTTTGCTAGGAGCAAACCATGAGCATGCGCAGATGAGTCAAATAATCGAAGTAATATGACGCCCGACATTATTTTATAATATTTGTTCTCGTAAAACAAATATGTTTTACTTGAAGAATTTATTATGATTTAGATATTAACCATCATTTTAGATTGGTTCGGTAAGAGTAAACCAAACCAGCGCCCTAGTTTGGTTTGGTCAAAGCAAACCAAACCAGCACCCTAGTTTGGTTTAATCAGAGCAAACCAAACCAGCGTCAAAGTTTGGTTTGGTCAGAGCAAACCAAACCAGCCGCCTAGTTTGGTTTGGTTTGCTTTTCAAACCAAACCAAACTAGAAAAAGCAAACCACGGTTTGTTTCGAGTAAACTGTGGTTTGCTATTTTGTTTGGTCAAGCAAACAAAACCAAACCAGAAAAGTAAACTAGATGTTTGCTCCCGGTTCACTTTTGTACAGGTTAGGTTTGGACCCATCTGTATTTAAAGGCCATGAAAGGCACTCTTTTTGACCACAACGGGCACCTGCTTTGCAAATGATAATAAAACATCCACAAAGTAACAGAACATGCAAATAATGTTAAAATGTCATTGCTTACTCATTTAACGAATGAAAAGAACGGGAATTATCCCAAACAAAAATGAGTAAATAAATGCATGTTAAATGAACACTTGATCAAAAGCAAGTAACCACATCGCACACCCCTACCCACCCCCACTCTCTTGGAACGAAAATACAAGAAAACTGTAAGAATCAATAAAAAAAACAAGAGAAAAAATGCAAATGCAGAACAAAAGAAAACCAGAATATTTCCAAAAGATATCATGCCTTAACTAACACACGGACTGACGGACAGACGGACCAAAACACTATATGTGTCCTATTTTCGTAGTTTGGCATCAAAGCAAGCAAGCAAGCAAACAAACAAACAAAAGAACAAACAATCAAACAAACAAATAAACAAACAAATATACATACATACATACATACATACATACATACATACATACATACATACATACATACATACATACAAACACACAAGCAATACAAACAAAGCAAGCAAGTGAAGGCAAAACAAAACGCAGACTATGTAACTTTACGATTATTATGCTGCCCACCAATGTGGGTGCAGACCTATGGTCCATGGACCCGATTCTGTTCCTCAACATGGTAACCGTTTGCAATAGGCAAAAGTTTAAACCATAGTTTTAAAAGAGAAACTAATAATGTCCGATATTTGAAAGGTCGGGCACTCCCATTGTCCACACAATTCACTAACCTAAGGTATGCAAGCACGAATCTGACTGCAAAAATGAGGTTCAGAGCAATCGGGTGTATTACAGAAAGGTTGGCAACGCAAAGAACACCAATTTGTCAATGGAATGGTAATCATTGTCAAGCGTTTATCTTAGCAAACAAGGCCAAACAAAAACAAACAGAGAAAAACCATACGTTTTTGGTACGTACAGAAAAAGGGGTAAATCGGTTTAGTGCACCTCCGCATCAATTTCTGCAAAAAGCCTTTTAAGACCGTTTCCGTCTGCGTTAAGCATTGTAATGCCACTCTGAAACATTCGCACGACATGTCAAGCAAGGAGATCCAAACATCATACAAAAAGAACTGCCATATTTAAAGGCCATGAAAGGCACTCTTTTTGACCACAACGGGCACCTGCTTTGCAAATGATAATAAAACATCCACAAAGTAACAGAACATGCAAATAATGTTAAAATGTCATTGCTTACTCATTTAACGAATGAAAAGAACGGGAATTATCCCAAACAAAAATGAGTAAATAAATGCATGTTAAATGAACACTTGATCAAAAGCAAGTAACCACATCGCACACCCCTACCCACCCCCACTCTCTTGGAACGAAAATACAAGAAAACTGTAAGAATCAATAAAAAAAACAAGAGAAAAAATGCAAATGCAGAACAAAAGAAAACCAGAATATTTCCAAAAGATATCATGCCTTAACTAACACACGGACTGACGGACAGACGGACCAAAACACTATATGTGTCCTATTTTCGTAGTTTGGCATCAAAGCAAGCAAGCAAGCAAACAAACAAACAAAAGAACAAACAATCAAACAAACAAATAAACAAACAAATATACATACATACATACATACATACATACATACATACATACATACATACATACATACATACATACATACATACATACATACATACATACATACATACATACATACATACATACATACAAACACACAAGCAATACAAACAAAGCAAGCAAGTGAAGGCAAAACAAAACGCAGACTATGTAACTTTACGATTATTATGCTGCCCACCAATGTGGTTGCAGACCTATGGTCCATGGACCCGATTCTGTTCCTCAACATGGTAACCGTTTGCAATAGGCAAAAGTTTAAACCATAGTTTTAAAAGAGAAACTAATAATGTCCGATATTTGAAAGGTCGGGCACTCCCATTGTCCACACAATTCACTAACCTAAGGTATGCAAGCACGAATCTGACTGCAAAAATGAGGTTCAGAGCAATCGGGTGTATTACAGAAAGGTTGGCAACGCAAAGAACACCAATTTGTCAATGGAATGGTAATCATTGTCAAGCGTTTATCTTAGCAAACAAGGCCAAACAAAAACAAACAGAGAAAAACCATACGTTTTTGGTACGTACAGAAAAAGGGGTAAATCGGTTTAGTGCACCTCCGCATCAATTTCTGCAAAAAGCCTTTTAAGACCGTTTCCGTCTGCGTTAAGCATTGTAATGCCACTCTGAAACATTCGCACGACATGTCAAGCAAGGAGATCCAAACATCATACAAAAAGAACTGCCATATTTAAAGGCCATGAAAGGCACTCTTTTTTACCACAACGGGCACCTGCTTTGCAAATGATAATAAAACATCCACAAAGTAACAGAACATGCAAATAATGTTAAAATGTCATTGCTTACTCATTTAACGAATGAAAAGAACGGGAATTATCCCAAACAAAAATGAGTAAATAAATGCATGTTAAATGAACACTTGATCAAAAGCAAGTAACCACATCGCACACCCCTACCCACCCCCACTCTCTTGGAACGAAAATACAAGAAAACTGTAAGAATCAATAAAAAAAAACAAGAGAAAAAATGCAAATGCAGAACAAAAGAAAACCAGAATATTTCCAAAAGATATCATGCCTTAACTAACACACGGACTGACGGACAGACGGACAAAAACACTATATGTGTCCTATTTTCGTAGTTTGGCATCAAAGCAAGCAAGCAAGCAAACAAACAAACAAAAGAACAAACAATCAAACAAACAAATAAACAAACAAATATACATACATACATACATACATACATACATACATACATACATACATACATACAAACACACAAGCAATACAAACAAAGCAAGCAAGTGAAGGCAAAACAAAACGCAGACTATGTAACTTTACGATTATTATGCTGCCCACCAATGTGGGTGCAGACCTATGGTCCATGGACCCGATTCTGTTCCTCAACATGGTAACCGTTTGCAATAGGCAAAAGTTTAAACCATAGTTTTAAAAGAGAAACTAATAATGTCCGATATTTGAAAGGTCGGGCACTCCCATTGTCCACACAATTCACTAACCTAAGGTATGCAAGCACGAATCTGACTGCAAAAATGAGGTTCAGAGCAATCGGGTATATTACAGAAAGGTTGGCAACGCAAAGAACACCAATTTGTCAATGGAATGGTAATCATTGTCAAGCGTTTATCTTAGCAAACAAGGCCAAACAAAAACAAACAGAGAAAAACCATACGTTTTTGGTACGTACAGAAAAAGGGGTAAATCGGTTTAGTGCACCTCCGCATCAATTTCTGCAAAAAGCCTTTTAAGACCGTTTCCGTCTGCGTTAATCATTGTAATGCCACTCTGAAACATTCGCACGACATGTCAAGCAAGGAGATCCAAACATCATACAAAAAGAACTGCCATATTTAAAGGCCATGAAAGGCACTCTTTTTTACCACAACGGGCACCTGCTTTGCAAATGATAATAAAACATCCACAAAGTAACAGAACATGCAAATAATGTTAAAATGTCATTGCTTACTCATTTAACGAATGAAAAGAACGGGAATTATCCCAAACAAAAATGAGTAAATAAATGCATGTTAAATGAACACTTGATCAAAAGCAAGTAACCACATCGCACACCCCTACCCACCCCCACTCTCTTGGAACGAAAATACAAGAAAACTGTAAGAATCAATAAAAAAAACAAGAGAAAAAATGCAAATGCAGAACAAAAGAAAACCAGAATATTTCCAAAAGATATCATGCCTTAACTAACACACGGACTGACGGACAGACGGACCAAAACACTATATGTGTCCTATTTTCGAAGTTTGGCATCAAAGCAAGCAAGCAAGCAAACAAACAAACAAAAGAACAAACAATCAAACAAACAAAAAAACAAACAAATATATATACATACATACATACATACATACATACATACATACATACATACATACATACATACATACATACATACATACATACAAACACACAAGCAATACAAACAAAGCAAGCAAGTGAAGGCAAAACAAAACGCAGACTATGTAACTTTACGATTATTATGCTGCCCACCAATGTGGGTGCAGACCTATGGTCCATGGACCCGATTCTGTTCCTCAACATGGTAACCGTTTGCAATAGGCAAAAGTTTAACCCATAGTTTTAAAAGAGAAACTAATAATGTCCGATATTTGAAAGGTCGGGCACTCCCATTGTCCACACAATTCACTAACCTAAGGTATGCAAGCACGAATCTGACTGCAAAAATGAGGTTCAGAGCAATCGGGTGTATTACAGAAAGGTTGGCAACGCAAAGAACACCAATTTGTCAATGGAATGGTAATCATTGTCAAGCGTTTATCTTAGCAAACAAGGCCAAACAAAAACAAACAGAGAAAAACCATACGTTTTTGGTACGTACAGAAAAAGGGGTAAATCGGTTTAGTGCACCTCCGCATCAATTTCTGCAAAAAGCCTTTTAAGACCGTTTCCGTCTGCGTTAAGCATTGTAATGCCACTCTGAAACATTCGCACGACATGTCAAGCAAGGAGATCCAAACATCATACAAAAAGAACTGCCATATTTAAAGGCCATGAAAGGCACTCTTTTTTACCACAACGGGCACCTGCTTTGCAAATGATAATAAAACATCCACAAAGTAACAGAACATGCAAATAATGTTAAAATGTCATTGCTTACTCATTTAACGAATGAAAAGAACGGGAATTATCCCAAACAAAAATGAGTAAATAAATGCATGTTAAATGAACACTTGATCAAAAGCAAGTAACCACATCGCACACCCCTACCCACCCCCACTCTCTTGGAACGAAAATACAAGAAAACTGTAAGAATCAATAAAAAAAACAAGAGAAAAAATGCAAATGCAGAACAAAAGAAAACCAGAATATTTCCAAAAGATATCATGCCTTAACTAACACACGGACTGACGGACAGACGGACCAAAACACTATATGTGTCCTATTTTCGTAGTTTGGCATCAAAGCAAGCAAGCAAGCAAACAAACAAACAAAAGAACAAACAATCAAACAAACAAATAAACAAACAAATATACATACATACATACATACATACATACATACATACATACATACATACATACATACATACATACATACATACATACATACATACATACATACATACATACATACATACATACATACATACATACATACAAACACACAAGCAATACAAACAAAGCAAGCAAGTGAAGGCAAAACAAAACGCAGACTATGTAACTTTACGATTATTATGCTGCCCACCAATGTGGGTGCAGACCTATGGTCCATGGACCCGATTCTGTTCCTCAACATGGTAACCGTTTGCAATAGGCAAAAGTTTAAACCATAGTTTTAAAAGAGAAACTAATAATGTCCGATATTTGAAAGGTCGGGCACTCCCATTGTCCACACAATTCACTACACAATACATACATACATACAAACACACAAGCAATACAAACAAAGCAAGCAAGTGAAGGCAAAACAAAACGCAGACTATGTAACTTTACGATTATTATGCTGCCCACCAATGTGGGTGCAGACCTATGGTCCATGGACCCGATTCTGTTCCTCAACATGGTAACCGTTTGCAATAGGCAAAAGTTTAAACCATAGTTTTAAAAGAGAAACTAATAATGTCCGATATTTGAAAGGTCGGGCACTCCCATTGTCCACACAATTCACTAACCTAAGGTATGCAAGCACGAATCTGACTGCAAAAATGAGGTTCAGAGCAATCGGGTGTATTACAGAAAGGTTGGCAACGCAAAGAACACCAATTTGTCAATGGAATGGTAATCATTGTCAAGCGTTTATCTTAGCAAACAAGGCCAAACAAAAACAAACAGAGAAAAACCATACGTTTTTGGTACGTACAGAAAAAGGGGTAAATCGGTTTAGTGCACCTCCGCATCAATTTCTGCAAAAAGCCTTTTAAGACCGTTTCCGTCTGCGTTAATCATTGTAATGCCACTCTGAAACATTCGCACGACATGTCAAGCAAGGAGATCAAAACATCATACAAAAAGAACTGCCATATTTAAAGGCCATGAAAGGCACTCTTTTTTACCACAACGGGCACCTGCTTTGCAAATGATAATAAAACATCCACAAAGTAACAGAACATGCAAATAATGTTAAAATGTCATTGCTTACTCATTTAACGAATGAAAAGAACGGGAATTATCCCAAACAAAAATGAGTAAATAAATGCATGTTAAATGAACACTTGATCAAAAGCAAGTAACCACATCGCACACCCCTACCCACCCCCACTCTCTTGGAACGAAAATACAAGAAAACTGTAAGAATCAATAAAAAAAACAAGAGAAAAAATGCAAATGCAGAACAAAAGAAAACCAGAATATTTCCAAAAGATATCATGCCTTAACTAACACACGGACTGACGGACAGACGGACCAAAACACTATATGTGTCCTATTTTCGTAGTTTGGCATCAAAGCAAGCAAGCAAGCAAACAAACAAACAAAAGAACAAACAATCAAACAAACAAATAAACAAACAAATATACATACATACATACATACATACATACATACATACATACATACATACATACATACATACATACATACATACATACATACATACATACATACATACATACACACAAGCAATACAAACAAAGCAAGCAAGTGAAGGCAAAACAAAACGCAGACTATGTAACTTTACGATTATTATGCTGCCCACCAATGTGGGTGCAGACCTATGGTCCATGGACCCGATTCTGTTCCTCAACATGGTAACCGTTTGCAATAGGCAAAAGTTTAAATCATAGTTTTAAAAGAGAAACTAATAATGTCCGATATTTGAAAGGTCGGGCACTCCCATTGTCCACACAATTCACTAACCTAAGGTATGCAAGCACGAATCTGACTGCAAAAATGAGGTTCAGAGCAATCGGGTGTATTACAGAAAGGTTGGCAACGCAAAGAACACCAATTTGTCAATGGAATGGTAATCATTGTCAAGCGTTTATCTTAGCAAACAAGGCCAAACAAAAACAAACAGAGAAAAACCATACGTTTTTGGTACGTACAGAAAAAGGGGTAAATCGGTTTAGTGCACCTCCGCATCAATTTCTGCAAAAAGCCTTTTAAGACCGTTTCCGTCTGCGTTAAGCATTGTAATGCCACTCTGAAACATTCGCACGACATGTCAAGCAAGGAGATCCAAACATCAAACAAAAAGAACTGCCATATTTAAAGGCCATGAAAGGCACTCTTTTTTACCACAACGGGCACCTGCTTTGCAAATGATAATAAAACATCCACAAAGTAACAGAACATGCAAATAATGTTAAAATGTCATTGCTTACTCATTTAACGAATGAAAAGAACGGGAATTATCCCGAACAAAAATGAGTAAATAAATGCATGTTAAATGAACACTTGATCAAAAGCAAGTAACCACATCGCACACCCCTACCCACCCCCACTCTCTTGGAACGAAAATACAAGAAAACTGTAAGAATCAATAAAAAAACAAGAGAAAAAATGCAAATGCAGAACAAAAGAAAACCAGAATATTTCCAAAAGATATCATGCCTTAACTAACACACGGACTGACGGACAGACGGACCAAAACACTATATGTGTCCTATTTTCGTAGTTTGGCATCAAAGCAAGCAAGCAAACAAACAAAAGAACAAACAATCAAACAAACAAATAAAACAAACAAATATGCATACATACATACATACATACATACAAACACACAAGCAATACAAACAAAGCAAGCAAGTGAAGGCAAAACAAAACGCAGACTATGTAACTTTACGATTATTATGCTGCCCACCAATGTGGGTGTATACCTATGGTCCATGGACCCGATTCTGTTCCTCAACATGGTAACCGTTTGCAATAGGCAAAAGTTTAAATCATAGTTTTAAAAGAGAAACTAATAATGTCCGATATTTGAAAGGTCGGGCACTCCCATTGTCCACACAATTCACTAACCTAAGGTATGCAAGCACGAATCTGACTGCAAAAATGAGGTTCAGAGCAATCGGGTGTATTACAGAAAGGTTGGCAACGCAAAGAACACCAATTTGTCAATGGAATGGTAATCATTGTCAAGCGTTTATCTTAGCAAACAAGGCCAAACAAAAACAAACAGAGAAAAACCATACGTTTTTGGTACGTACAGAAAAAGGGGTAAATCGGTTTAGTGCACCTCCGCATCAATTTCTGCAAAAAGCCTTTTAAGACCGTTTCCGTCTGCGTTAAGCATTGTAATGCCACTCTGAAACATTCGCACGACATGTCAAGCAAGGAGATCCAAACATCATACAAAAAGAACTGCCATAATATTTAAAGGCCATGAAAGGCACTCTTTTTAATCACAACGGGCACCTGCTTTGCAAATGATAATAAAACATGCACAAAGTAACAGAACATGCAACTAATATTAAAATGTCATTGCTTACTCATTTAACGAATGAAAAGAACGGGAATTATCCCAAACAAAAATGAGGAAATAAATGCATGTTAAATGAACACTTGATCAAAAGCAAGTAACCACATCGCACACCCCTACCCACCCCCACTCTCTTGGAACGAAAATACAAGAAAACTGTAAGAATCAATAAAAAAAAACAAGAGAAAAAATGCAAATGCAGAACAAAAGAAAACCAGAATATTTCCAAAAGATATCATGCCTTAACTAACACACGGACTGACGGACAGACGGACCAAAACACTATATGTGTCCTATTTTCGTAGTTTGGCATCAAAGCAAGCAAGCAAGCAAAGAAACAAAAGAACAAACAATCAAGCAAACAAATAAACAAACAAATATCCATACATACATACATACATACATACATACATACATACATACATACATACATACATACATACATACATACATACATACATACATACATACATACATACATACATACATACATACATACATACAAACACACAAGCAATACAAACAAAGCAAGCAATACAAACAAAGCAAGCAAGTGAAGGCAAAACAAAACGCAGACTATGTAACTTTACGATTATTATGCTGCCCACCAATGTAGGTGCAGACCTACGGTCCATGGACCCGATTCTGTTCCTCCACATGGTAACCGTTTGCAATAGGCAAAAGTTTAAACCATAGTTTTAATAGATAAACTAATAATGTCCGATATTTGAAAGGTCGGGCACTCCCATTGTCCACACAATTCACTAACCTAAGGTATGCAAGCACGAATCTGACTGCAAAAATGAGGTTCAGAGCAATCGGGTGTATTACAGAAAGGTTGGCAACGCAAAGAACACCAATTTGTCAATGGAATGGTAATCATTGTCAAGCGTTTATCTTAGCAAACAAGGCCAAACAAAAACAAACAGAGAAAAACCATACGTTTTTGGTACGTACAGAAAAAGGGGTAAATCGTTTTAGTGCACCTCCGCATCAATTTCTGCAAAAAGCCTTTTAAGACCGTTTCCGTCTGCGTTAAGCATTGTTATGCCACTCTGAAACATTCGCACGACATGTCAAGCAAGGAGATCCAAACATCATACAAAAAGAACTGCCATATTTAAAGGCCATGAAAGGCACTCTTTTTTACCACAACGGGCACCTGCTTTGCAAATGATAATAAAACATCCACAAAGTAACAGAACATGCAAATAATGTTAAAATGTCATTGCTTACTCATTTAACGAATGAAAAGAACGGGAATTATCCCAAACAAAAATGAGTAAATAAATGCATGTTAAATGAAAACTTGATCAAAAGCAAGTAACCACATCGCACACCCCTACCCACCCCCACTCTCTTGGAACGAAAATACAAGAAAACTGTAAGAATCAATAAAAAAAACAAGAGAAAAAATGCAAATGCAGAACAAAAGAAAACCAGAATATTTCCAAAAGATATCATGCCTTAACTAACACACGGACTGACGGACAGACGGACCAAAACACTATATGTGTCCTATTTTCGTAGTTTGGCATCAAAGCAAGCAAGCAAGCAAGCAAACAAACAAAAGAACAAACAATCAAACAAACAAATAAACAAACAAATATACATACATACATACATACATACATACATACATACATACATACATACATACATACATACATACATACATACATACATACATACATACACACAAGCAATACAAACAAAGCAAGCAAGTGAAGGCAAAACAAAACGCACACTATGTAACTTTACGATTATTATGCTGCCCACCAATGTGGGTGCAGACCTATGGTCCATGGACCCGATTCTGTTCCTCAACATGGTAACCGTTTGCAATAGGCAAAAGTTTAACCCATAGTTTTAAAAGAGAAACTAATAATGTCCGATATTTGAAAGGTCGGGCACTCCCATTGTCCACACAATTCACTAACCTAAGGTATGCAAGCACGAACCTGACTGCAAAAATGAGGTTCAGAGCAATCGGGTGTATTACAGAAAGGTTGGCAACGCAAAGAACACCAATTTGTCAATGGAATGGTAATCATTGTCAAGCGTTTATCTTAGCAAACAAGGCCAAACAAAAACAAACAGAGAAAAACCATACGTTTTTGGTACGTACAGAAAAAGGGGTAAATCGGTTTAGTGCACCTCCGCATCAATTTCTGCAAAAAGCCTTTTAAGACCGTTTCCGTCTGCGTTAATCATTGTAATGCCACTCTGAAACATTCGCACGACATGTCAAGCAAGGAGATCCAAACATCATACAAAAAGAACTGCCATATTTAAAGGCCATAAAAGGCACTCTTTTTGACCACAAGGGGCACCTGCTTTGCAAATGATAATAAAACATCCACAAAGTAACAGAATATGCAAATAATGTCAAAATGTCATTGCTTACTCATTTAACGAATGAAAAGAACGGGAATTATCCCAAACAAAAATGAGTAAATAAATGCATGTTAAATGAACACTTGATCAAAAGCAAGTAACCACATCGCACACCCCTACCCACCCCCACTCTCTTGGAACGAAAATACAAGAAAACTGTAAGAATCAATAAAAAAAACAAGAGAAAAAATGCAAATGCAGAACAAAAGAAAACCAGAATATTTCCAAAAGATATCATGCCTTAACTAACACACGGACTGACGGACAGACGGACCAAAACACTATATGTGTCCTATTTTCGTAGTTTGGCATCAAAGCAAGCAAGCAAGCAAACAAACAAACAAAAGAACAAACAATCAAAATAACAAATAAACAAAACAATATACATACATACATACATACATACATACATACATACATACATACATACATACATACATACATACATACATACATACATACATACATACATACATACATACATACATACATACATACATACATACAAACACACAAGCAATACAAACAAAGCAAGCAAGTGAAGGCAAAACAAAACGCAGACTATGTAACTTTACGATTATTATGCTGCCCACCAATGTGGGTGCAGACCTATGGTCCATGGACCCGATTCTGTTCCTCAACATGGTAACCGTTTGCAATAGGCAAAAGTTTAAACCATAGTTTTAAAAGAGAAACTAATAATGTCCGATATTTGAAAGGTCGGGCACTCCCATTGTCCACACAATTCACTAACCTAAGGTATGCAAGCACGAATCTGACTGCAAAAATGAGGTTCAGAGCAATCGGGTGTATTACAGAAAGGTTGGCAACGCAAAGAACACCAATTTGTCAATGGAATGGTAATCATTGTCAAGCGTTTATCTTAGCAAACAAGGCCAAACAAAAACAAACAGAGAAAAACCATACGTTTTTGGTACGTACAGAAAAAGGGGTAAATCGGTTTAGTGCACCTCCGCATCAATTTCTGCAAAAAGCCTTTTAAGACCGTTTCCGTCTGCGTTAAGCATTGTAATGCCACTCTGAAACATTCGCACGACATGTCAAGCAAGGAGATCCAAACATCATACAAAAAGAACTGCCATATTTAAAGGCCATGAAAGGCACTCTTTTTGACCACAAGGGGCACCTGCTTTGCAAATGATAATAAAACATCCACAAAGTAACAGAATATGCAAATAATGTCAAAATGTCATTGCTTACTCATTTAACGAATGAAAAGAACGGGAATTATCCCAAACAAAAATGAGTAAATAAATGCATGTTAAATGAACACTTGATCAAAAGCAAGTAACCACATCGCACACCCCTACCCACCCCCACTCTCTTGGAACGAAAATACAAGAAAACTGTAAGAATCAATAAAAAAAACAAGAGAAAAAATGCAAATGCAGAACAAAAGAAAACCAGAATATTTCCAAAAGATATCATGCCTTAACTAACACACGGACTGACGGACAGACGGACCAAAACACTATATGTGTCCTATTTTCGTAGTTTGGCATCAAAGCAAGCAAGCAAGCAAACAAACAAACAAAAGAACAAACAATCAAAATAACAAATAAACAAAACAATATACATACATACATACATACATACATACATACATACATACATACATACATACATACATACATACATACAAACACACAAGCAATACAAACAAAGCAAGCAAGTGAAGGCAAAACAAAACGCAGACTATGTAACTTTACGATTATTATGCTGCCCACCAATGTGGGTGCAGACCTATGGTCCATGGACCCGATTCTGTTCCTCAACATGGTAACCGTTTGCAATAGGCAAAAGTTTAAACCATAGTTTTAAAAGAGAAACTAATAATGTCCGATATTTGAAAGGTCGGGCACTCCCATTGTCCACACAATTCACTAACCTAAGGTATGCAAGCACGAATCTGACTGCAAAAATGAGGTTCAGAGCAATCGGGTGTATTACAGAAAGGTTGGCAACGCAAAGAACACCAATTTGTCAATGGAATGGTAATCATTGTCAAGCGTTTATCTTAGCAAACAAGGCCAAACAAAAACAAACAGAGAAAAACCCTACGTTTTTGGTACGTACAGAAAAAGGGGTAAATCGGTTTAGTGCACCTCCGCATCAATTTCTGCAAAAAGCCTTTTAAGACCGTTTCCGTCTGCGTTAAGCATTGTAATGCCACTCTGAAACATTCGCACGACATGTCAAGCAAGGAGATCCAAACATCATACAAAAAGAACTGCCATATTTAAAGGCCATGAAAGGCACTCTTTTTGACCACAACGGGCACCTGCTTTGCAAATGATAATAAAACATCCACAAAGTAACAGAATATGCAAATAATGTTAAAATGTCATTGCTTACTCATTTAACGAATGAAAAGAACGGGAATTATCCCAAACAAAAATGAGTAAATAAATGCATGTTAAATGAACACTTGATCAAAAGCAAGTAACCACATCGCACACCCCTACCCACCCCCACTCTCTTGGAACGAAAATACAAGAAAACTGTAAGAATCAATAAAAAAAACAAGAGAAAAAATGCAAATGCAGAACAAAAGAAAACCAGAATATTTCCAAAAGATATCATGCCTTAACTAACACACGGACTGACGGACAGACGGACCAAAACACTATATGTGTCCTATTTTCGTAGTTTGGCATCAAAGCAAGCAAGCAAGCAAGCAAAGAAACAAAAGAACAAACAATCAAACAAACAAATAAACAAACAAATATACATACATACATACATACATACATACATACATACATACATACATACATACATACATACATACATACAAACACACAAGCAATACAAACAAAGCAAGCAAGTGAAGGCAAAACAAAACGCAGACTATGTAACTTTACGATTATTATGCTGCCCACCAATGTGGGTGCAGACCTACGGTCCATGGACCCGATTCTGTTCCTCAACATGGTAACCGTTTGCAATAGGCAAAAGTTTAAACCATAGTTTTAATAGAGAAACTAATAATGTCCGATATTTGAAAGGTCGGGCACTCCCATTGTCCACACAATTCACTAACCTAAGGTATGCAAGAACGAATCTGACTGCAAAAATGAGGTTCAGAGCAATCGGGTGTATTACAGAAAGGTTGGCAACGCAAAGAACACCAATTTGTCAATGGAATGGTAATCATTGTCAAGCGTTTATCTTAGCAAACAAGGCCAAACAAAAACAAACAGAGAAAAACCATACGTTTTGGTACGTACAGAAAAAGGGGTAAATCGGTTTAGTGCACCTCCGCATCAATTTCTGAAAAAAGCCTTTTAAGACCGTTTCCGTCTGCGTTAAGCATTGTAATGCCACTCTGAAACATTCGCACGACATGTCAAGCAAGGAGATCCAAACATCATACAAAAAGAACTGCCATATTTAAAGGCCATGAAAGGCACTCTTTTTGACCACAAGGGGCACCTGCTTTGCAAATGATAATAAAACATCCACAAAGTAACAGAACATGCAAATAATGTTAAAATGTCATTGCTTACTCATTTAACGAATGAAAAGAACGGGAATTATCCCAAACAAAAATGAGTAAATAAATGCATGTTAAATGAACACTTGATCAAAAGCAAGTAACCACATCGCACACCCCTACCCACCCCCACTCTCTTGGAACGAAAATACAAGAAAACTGTAAGAATCAATAAAAAAAAACAAGAGAAAAAATGCAAATGCAGAACAAAAGAAAACCAGAATATTTCCAAAAGATATCATGCCTTAACTAACACACGGACTGACGGACAGACGGACCAAAACACTATATGTGCCTATTTTCGTAGTTTGGCATCAAAGCAAGCAAGCAAGCAAGCAAAGAAACAAAAGAACAAACAATCAAACAAACAAATAAACAAACAAATATACATACATACATACATACATACATACATACATACATACATACATACATACATACATACATACATACATACATACATACATACATACATACATACATACATACACACAAGCAATACAAACAAAGCAAGCAAGTGAAGGCAAAACAAAACGCACACTATGTAACTTTACGATTATTATGCTGCCCACCTATGTGGGTGCAGACCTATGGTCCATGGACCCGATTCTGTTCCTCAACATGGTAACCGTTTGCAATGGGCAAAAGTTTAACCCATAGTTTTAAAAGAGAAACTAATAATGTCCGATATTTGAAAGGTCGGGCACTCCCATTGTCCACACAATTCACTAACCTAAGGTATGCAAGCACGAACCTGACTGCAAAAATGAGGTTCAGAGCAATCGGGTGTATTACAGAAAGGTTGGCAACGCAAAGAACACCAATTTGTCAATGGAATGGTAATCATTGTCAAGCGTTTATCTTAGCAAACAAGGCCAAACAAAAACAAACAGAGAAAAACCATACGTTTTTGGTACGTACAGAAAAAGGGGTAAATCGGTTTAGTGCACCTCCGCATCAATTTCTGCAAAAAGCCTTTTAAGACCGTTTCCGTCTGCGTTAAGCATTGTAATGCCACTCTGAAACATTCGCACGACATGTCAAGCAAGGAGATCCAAACATCATACAAAAAGAACTGCCATATTTAAAGGCCATGAAAGGCACTCTTTTTGACCACAACGGGCACCTGCTTTGCAAATGATAATAAAACATCCACAAAGTAACAGAATATGCAAATAATGTTAAAATGTCATTGCTTACTCATTTAACGAATGAAAAGAACGGGAATTATCCCAAACAAAAATGAGTAAATAAATGCATGTTAAATGAACACTTGATCAAAAGCAAGTAACCACATCGCACACCCCTACCCACCCCCACTCTCTTGGAACGAAAATACAAGAAAACTGTAAGAATCAATAAAAAAAACAAGAGAAAAAATGCAAATGCAGAAATTAAAAGAAAACCAGAATATTTCCAAAAGATATCATGCCTTAACTAACACACGGACTGACGGACAGACGGACCAAAACACTATATGTGTCCTATTTTCGTAGTTTGGCATCAAAGCAAGCAAGCAAGCAAGCAAACAAACAAAAGAACAAACAATCAAACAAACAAATAAACAAACAAATATACATACATACATACAAACACACAAGCAATACAAACAAAGCAAGCAAGTGAAAGCAAAACAAAACGCAGACTATGTAACTTTACGATTATTATGCTGCCCACCAATGTGGGTGCAGACCTATGGTCCATGGACCCGATTCTGTTCCTCAACATGGTAACCGTTTGCAATAGGCAAAAGTTTAAACCATAGTTTGAAAAGAGAAATTAATAATGTCCGATATTTGAAAGGTCGGGCACTCCCATTGTCCACACAATTCACTAACCTAAGGTATGCAAGCACGAATCTGACTGCAAAAATGAGGTTCAGAGCAATCGGGTGTATTACAGAAAGGTTGGCAACGCAAAGAACACCAATTTGTCAATGGAATGGTAATCATTGTCAAGCGTTGATCTTAGCAAACAAGGCCAAACAAAAACAAACAGAGAAAAACCATACGTTTTTGGTACGTATAGAAAAAGGGGTAAATCGGTTTAGTGCACCTCCGCATCAATTTCTGCAAAAAGCCTTTTAAGACCGTTTCCGTCTGCGTTAAGCATTGTAATGCCACTCTGAAACATTCGCACGACATGTCAAGCAAGGAGATCCAAACATCATACAAAAAAAACTGCCATATTTAAAGGCCATGAAAGGCACTCTTTTTAATATAGTTCCTATTAAAAATAGTGCCTTAGAAAAGAATTTGCTTCAATGTGTTCTCTTTAATTTTTGAAGTTGTTTTTGGTCTCATTTTAAAGGAAAGGGGTCACAGAACACTAGCAAGATGTTTTAGAAATGAAGTGAAGATGCTTTATGTGATTCAAGAAATGACAAAAAGGGGGGATTTTTTTCTTTTCGGAAGCTCTCGGACCTGACCCCGTCTAGGGCCTTATAGTTTTCACTTGTCAAAAAAGTTGAATATATGCATTTTTTTTTTATTTTCCAGTATAAGGGTTTAAGGCATCATACTCAGTCAATTTAGCTCCCGCAGAGCGGGAGCTTATAAAATTAAAATGATATAGCATAATTAGATAATGCGCATGCATTACAAATCATATGACAAATTTTCATTTTTTTGTGAACTTTCCCTTTAAGGCTTTTAAGAAAAAGGTTAAATAAGTGCGTTAAACCAGGTAAAGCTCTATATAAAACAATGATATAAACTCTCTTAAATATTATTGGTAGAATTAAAATCGGAACACCTTTAGTTCGTTTATAAAACCCGAAATCGCATGTGTTCTTGATGTTTCGATTATTTAATGGAAACGAAATGATCTTTCTCAGATATTATTGGTTGATTAAAACTGCCTTGGAAATCCCCCTAGTGCTGGTGAAGATAATGTCTTTCTCGTATTATTTCATTACTGTAAAAATTAAAAGTGAAAATAAATTTTCCTTTTTTGAAACGCTATCGGGATCATCATTAATAATTTATATATTCACATTTTTCGGAACATTAGTTTTCGGGTTTTCTCTGATGCAATCATTGTTTTGAAGGTTAATCTGCCGGTTGCTATATTTTATTTCTTTGCGCTGAAAAAAAAGATGTCATGCTTAAGATCTGTACAGACCATTCTTAGATACTCGAACAAAATAACTGTAGGTTAAAATAAGTATGACAGGTTGTGAGTTATTGTCAAATTACATATGATTTCTGTTCATTTTTCTTTTCTGACTTTGGATCATGTACATGTATGCCATGTTCAATCTACGAGTTTAAGTTTATTTAAGATACAATTCTTATGCAGATGTAAATAAAGACTTTACTTTAGTAGTTAATTAAATACGAATTCACAGGAATTGTGGCATGCCATAATGGATGTCATAAATTGCTAAATCTTGACCTGTTATATAACTACAAGTTTTGTTCTTCTAGAAAGGAGTAGAATTTGTTGCAAGTGTGAATTGACTCCGGCTTAGCCAAAAGAAGGCTCCTTTTTTTTATTTACAATAAAAGGCTAAAACCTGTACATGTTTTTCAGTAACCTGTCTTAAGGCAAGTGACTAAGTCGTTTCCTAGCTATATAGCTCATCAGTAAAACTGACTGCCTTGTTAGCTCACCTGGCCAAAGGCCATGTGAGCTATTGCCATCACTTGGCGTCCGTCGTCGTTTACTTTTCTCCAAACTTCTTCTCCTCTGAAACGGCTGCACAGATTCAAACCAAATTTGGTCTGATGGTACTTTAGGGTATCCCCCACAGAACTGATGTGGGGATTTTTGATTCGTCGAAAAACATGGCCGCCGTTGCTAAAAATAGACCAGGGGGGTCAGACTACTGTCTTTGGCTTGTAAATCAAAAAGTATAAGAGACATGAGAGATAGATGAAATCTGATGCCACCCTACAGCTTCAGCATCAAAAGTTCTACAAAAGTCTCCATTTGGTCCAAGTTGTCAGATGATCCCTTATAGGGGTTACAGCCCTTAAAGGTGAAAAATAGCTTTTTTTCATGTTTTTGCCCTATAGTATGAAAACTATTGCAGATAGAGATAAGCTGTTGCTTGCTTAAATGTTCAGCTCATTTAGCTCTACAAAAGTCTCCATAGAGTCGAAGTTGTCAGATGACCCCTTATAGAGGTTACGGCCCCTTAAAGGTGAAAAAAAGTATTTTTTCATGTTTTTGCCCTATGGTATGAAAACTATTGCAGATAGAGAAAAGCTGTTGCTTGCTTAAATGTTCAGCTCATTTAGCTCTACAAAAGTCTCCATAGGGTCGAAGTTGTCAGATGACCCCTTATAGGGGTTACGGCCCCTGAAATAATGTTTTTTTCATGTTTTTGGCCAATGGAATGAAAACTATTGCAGATAGAGAAAAGCTGTTGCTTGCTTAAATGTTCAGCTCAGTAAGCTCTACAAAAGTCTCAATAGGATCGAAGTTGTCAGATAACCCTTAATAGGGGTTAAGGCCCTTAAAATGACGTTTTTTCATGTTTTTGGCCCATAGAATGAAAACTATAGCAGATTGAGAAAGCTGTTGCTTGCTTAAATGTTCAATTTGTTTAGCTCTACAAAAGTCTTAATAGGATTGAATTTGTCAGAAGATCCTTAATAGGGGTTACGGTCCCTAAAATAACCTTTTTCATGTTTTTTTACTATAGCAGATAGAGAAAAGCTGTTGCTTGCTAAAATGTTCAGCACATAAAGCTCTACAAAAGTCTCCATAGGGTTGAAGTTTTCAGATGACCCCTGGCCCCTAAAATAACGATTTTTCATGTTTTTGGCCTATAGAATGAGAACTATAGTAGATAAAAAAAAACTGTTGCTTGCTTAAATGTTCAGCTCATTTAGCTCTACAAAATATAGGGTTGACATCAAGACCAGGTGAGCGATTTAGGCTCCTGGGATCCTCTTGTGTTAAAAACCCATACAGACACATCATGGATAAAACATGTTTACCATGGTAAACCAGACAAATGGAGTGTTCCTGTCATTAAATTGCTATCTTAATATGAGGCAGGTTTTAACCTGTGACACTCTCAAAGTTAAAACACTTCTAAAATTATTTTATAAGCATAAATAATCGTTGAAAATGTTTATAATGCGATATCTAAAATATATTCAAAAATAAAAACAAACTAGCTTTTCTCGTGGGTCACATTTGGGCTTGATGATGTTCATACTTTTCAAAGCAAAAAGTGTTAAAATGACGCTGAAAGTTCGGGAAATTGGGCGTGATTTACCGGTTGTTGAAGAAAAATTCAACCCATAGTACAACTAAAATATTGACATTTCTACCATTATTGCTCCCATCGGGAGCATATAATTCATAAGTGATGCCCTACATAGGTAATCACTGCATTGACTTGTACTAAACCTAGACATTAACTATGTTCGTTCACCTATTTCTAAATATTTTCAAATGTTTTTTCTTTGTTTTTTTTTCAGGTAGAAAAGCAGTGTTTTACTCAAACCATTAAACGACTATTGACCTCAAGACATCTGTCATCATGTCCATCTTCTCTACATGTCCGTCATCTCACATTTTCCCAGAAATCACTGCTGCAGCGTGTTCTTTCGTCAGAAAGTCACATCATAAAGAGGTTGTATTCTGAAGAACCCCCAAAAGAACCAAGGCGGAAGAAAAGAGAAGTCACATCAGCTGTAAGGTTTAACATTTAACAAACTTCTTATCCATCACCCTTTTTTGCCAAAGTTGTGGTTGGGGAAAATAGGAGTTATCTGTCTTTCAATCTAACCATATATCTTGTATTAGCTCAACTCCTTCTAAGCATCTTGATGGATACATGTATTTATGAAACTGTACATAAAGGAGGATCTACTACACTGAATGTAGGTGTGCATGTCATCACTCTTGGATATACATTGTACCATTATTTAAGAAGGAATAATTAGACTTTTTTTACAATATTAAGTTCAGAAAGAAGCAAGTAAGGGATCACATTATTCCTTGTTGATGATTCATCTAAATGGGAGTGACCTGTGTTGTCCTTGCAGCATTTACATGTATTGGTTTAAAATAATTTTTATGTATGTTAGTCTTTTAACTGAATACTTAAAGCACAAGGTGACATGCAAGTTTGCCTACAATACAAGAAAATACATGTACCATTAGGTGACATTCATATTTGCCTACTATAAAACCTGGAAAGATACATGTACCATTTTTATCCATTTTCAAGTAGTATTTAATCAATTAAAGATCCCTTCAACTTTAATTAAAGTACTTTTATTTATTTCATTAGTCAATATCATGGAAGTCTTAAGGCTTTACAGAAGTGTTGGGGTGGATTTTTTTTATTAGAGTACTTTTATTTATTTCATTAGCCAATATTATGGAAGTCTTGATTATTTACAGAAGTGCTGGGTTTTGTTTTTTTATTAGAGTACTTTTATTTATTTCTTTAGCCAATATCATGGAAGTCTTAAGGCTTTACAGAAGTGTTGGGGTTGATTTTTTTTATTCGAGTACTTTTATTTATTTCATTAGCCAATATTATGGAAGTCTTGAGGCTTTACAGAAGTGCTGGGTTTTGTTTTTTTATTAGAGTACTTTTATTTATTTCTTTAGCCAATATCATGGAAGTCTTAAGGCTTTACAGAAGTGCTGGGTTTTTTTGTTTTTTATTCGAGTACTTTTATTTATTTCATTAGCCAATATTATGGAAGTCTTGAGGCTTTACAGAAGTGCTGGGTTTTGTTTTTTTATTAGAGTACTTTTATTTATTTCTTTAGCCAATATCATGGAAGTCTTAAGGCTTTACAGAAGTGCTGGGTTTTTTTGTTTTTTTTAGAGTACTTTTATTTATTTCTTTAGCCAATATCATGGAAGTCTTTAGGATTGACAGCAGTGCTAGGGTTGGTTGTACTTATGATATTCCAACATTACAAAAGGACTAAAGAATTAGGTTAGTATTTAAAAGGTCGAAGAAATTAGGTCAGTATTTCATAGGTTATAAAATTGGGTCAATATTTATAGGTCAACAGACTAAGATTAGTGCCCGTAGTTATTGCTTCTTTGTCGTGAAATATTGTTTTCTTTTAATTCTTGCATACTTGTTGGAATGCCAAAGTCAAGTATACAACTTTAATACAAATTCTGGACATAAAACAAACAACAAACGAAAGCTCAAAAAGAGGGCTAAATTTGATACGAATAATAACATCCACAAAAGTACAAATAAAATGTCAAGATTTTTGGAAACAATCTCAAATTTTATGCTGTCCCATGTAACAATTTTAATCAAACGAACTACAATGAACTAGGTTACAATCAAATGTCATAGTTCAAAAGAACTAGGTTAGAATCAAATGTCATAGTTCAAAAGAACTAAGTTAGAATCAAATGTCATAGTTCAAAAGAACTAGGTTAGAATCAAATGTCGTAGTTCAATGAACTAGGTTAGAATCAAATGTCATAGGTCAAAAGAACTAGGTTAGAATCAAATGTCATAGTTCAAAAGAACTAGGTTAGAATCAAATGTCATAGATCAAAAGAACTAGGTCAGAATCAAATGTCATAGGTCAAAAGAACTAGGTTAGAATCAAATGTCATAGATCAAAAGAACTAGGTTAGAATCAAATGTCATAGGTCAAAAGAACTAGGTTAGAATCAAATGTCGTAGGTCAAAAGAACTAGGTTAGAATCAAATGTCGTAGGTCAAAAGAACTAGGTTAGAATCAAATGTCATAGATCAAAAGAACTAGGTCAGAATCAAATGTCATAGTTCAAAAGAACTAGGTTAGAATCAAATGTCATAGATCAAAAGAACTAGGTCAGAATCAAATGTCATAGATCAAAAGAACTAGGTTAGAATCAAATGTCATAGATCAAAAGAACTAGGTCAGAATCAAATGTCATAGATCAAAAGAACTAGGTTAGAATCAAATGTCATAGATCAAAAGGACTAGTTTAGAATCAGATGTCATAGATCAAAAGGACTAGTTTAGAATCAAATGTCATAGATCAAAAGAACTAGGTCAGAATCAAATGTCATAGATCAAAAGAACTAGGTTAGAATCAAATGTCATAGATCAAAAGAACTAGGTTAGAATCAAATGTCATAGATCAAAAGGACTAGTTTAGAATCAAATGTCATAGATCAAAAGAACTAGGTCAGAATCAAATGTCATAGATCAAAAGAACTAGGTTAGAATCAAATGTCATAGATCAAAAGGACTAGTTTAGAATCAAATGTCATAGATCAAAAGAACTAGGTTAGAATCAAATGTCATAGTTCAAAAGAACTAGGTTAGAATCAAATGTCATAGATCAAAAGAACTAGGTTAGAATCAAATGTCATAGATCAAAAGAACTAGGTTAGAATCAAATGTCATAGATCAAAAGAACTAGGTCAGAATCAAATGTCATAGTTCAAAAGAACTAGGTTAGAATCAAATGTCATAGATCAAAAGGACTAGTTTAGAATCAAATGTCATAGATCAAAAGAACTAGGTTAGAATCAAATGTCATAGGTCAAAAGAACTAGGTTAGAATCAAATGTCATAGTTCAAAAGAACTAGGTTAGAATCAAATGTCATAGGTCAAAAGAACTAGGTTAGAATCAAATGTCGTAGGTCAAAAGAACTAGGTCAGAATCAAATGTCATAGATCAAAAGAACTAGTTTAGAATCAAATGTCATAGATCAAAAGAACTAGGTCAGAATCAAATGTCATAGATCAAAAGAACTAGGTTAGAATCAAATGTCATAGATCAAAAGAACTAGGTCAGAATCAAATGTCATAGGTCAAAAGAACTAGGTTAGAATCAAATGTCGTAGGTCAAAAGAACTAGGTTAGAATCAAATGTCATAGTTCAAAAGAACTAGGTTAGAATCAAATGTTGTAGGTCAAAAGAACTAGGTCAGAATCAAATGTCATAGGTCAAAAGAACTAGGTTAGAATCAAATGCCATAGATCAAAAGAACTAGTTAGGTTAGAATCAAATGTCATAGATCAAAAGAACTAGGTTAGAATCAAATGTCATAGGTCAAAAGAACTAGGTTAGAATCAAATGTCATAGTTCAAAAGAACTAGGTTAGAATCAAATGTCGTAGGTCAAAAGAACTAGGTCAGAATCAAATGTCATAGATCAAAAGAACTAGTTTAGAATCAAATGTCATAGATCAAAAGAACTAGGTTAGAATCAAATGTCATAGTTCAAAAGAACTAGGTTAGAATCAAATGTCATAGTTCAAAAGAACTAGGTTAGAATCAAATGTCGTAGGTCAAAAGAACTAGGTTAGAATCAAATGTCATAGGTCAAAAGAACTAGGTTAGAATCAAATGTCATAGATCAAAAGGACTAGTTTAGAATCAAATGTCATAGGTCAAAAGAACTAGGTTAGAATCAAATGTCATAGGTCAAAAGAACTAGGTTAGAATCAAATGTCATAGTTCAAAAGAACTAGGTTAGAATCAAATGTCGTAGGTCAAAAGAACTAGGTCAGAATCAAATGTCATAGATCAAAAGAACTAGTTTAGAATCAAATGTCATAGATCAAAAGAACTAGGTTAGAATCAAATGTCATAGTTCAAAAGAACTAGGTTAGAATCAAATGTCGTAGGTCAAAAGAACTAGGTCAGAATCAAATGTCATAGGTCAAAAGAACTATGTTAGAATCAAATGTCATAGGTCAAAAGAACTAGGTTAGAATCAAATGTCGTAGGTCAAAAGAACTAGGTTAGAATCAAATGTCATAGATCAAAAGAACTAGGTTAGAATCAAATGTCATAGATCAAAAGAATTATTTCAGCTTCCCACACATCTAAATGAGTTAGATCAAGAAAATGAGGTATTAATGTATGGTTGAAAAAATTATTTTGATTAAAAAAATCATCAAAAGAACTTTGTTCAGTCTGCTTATGAGGGTCAGAATCACCAAAATGTTAATTTCTTTGAAATATTCTTTTTGTGTATAATTCAAACCAATATCTAAAATACTACATTATTTGAGATTATGAATAGATTATTAAGCTTTCTTCTTTAAGAGATGGCAAAAGAAAGAACCAAATCTATGGGGAAAGCAGCCATTGGTGGCTCCTGGTCCCTTGTAGACCACAATGGTAAACCTCGTACAGACAAGGATTACAAGGGAAAGTGGCTGGGCATTTACTTTGGATTTACCCACTGTCCTGACATCTGCCCAGACGAAATTGAGAAGATGTGTGAAGTTGTTGACATGCTTGGTTAGTATTTTTGAATCTTGTTAATGGAAGAAAAGAGACAGCAAATTTTTACTGCCAAACGTGTACATGTATTTTGAGAAAAACTGAGCACAAGTAAATATTCACTATTTGTACATATAGAGAAGAATAAGTGTAAGCAATACAATGATGTAATGTGAAATAAGGTAAGAAATACAATGATGTGATGTGGAATAAGTGTAAGCAATACAACCTACATAAATTAGTGTTAATTTAAAAATTCCATAAAGGAAGACAGGTAGCTGCCTTCAGTGTGACCAACTGTCGCTGTTTGGTCAGTGAAATCCATAAAGGATGACAGGTAGCAGCCTTCAATGTGACCAACCGTCTCTGTTTGGTCAGTGAAATCCATAAAGGAAGACATATAGCAGCCTTCAATGTGACCAACCGTCGCTGTTTGGTCAGTGAAATCCATAAAGGATGACAGGTAGCAGCCTTCATTGTGACAGGTAGCAGCCTTCAATGTGACATGTAGCTGCCTTCAATGCGACCAACCGTCTCTGTTTGGTCAGTGAAATCCATAAAGGAAGACAGGTAGCAGCCTTCAATGTGACCAACTGTCGCTGTTTGGTCAGTGAAATCCATAAAGGAAGACAGGTAGCAGCCTTCATTGTGACAGGTAGCAGCCTTCAATGTGACCAACCGTCTCTGTTTGGTCAGTGAAATCCATAAAGGATGACAGGTAGCAGCCTTCATTGTGACAGGTAGCAGCCTTCAATGTGACATGTAGCTGCCTTCAATGTGACCAACCGTCGCTGTTTTGTCAGTGAAATCCATAAAGGAAGACAGGTAGCAGCCTTCAATGTGACCAACTGTCGCTGTTTGGTAAGTGAAATCCATAAAGGATGACAGGTAGCAGCCTTCATTGTGACAGGTAGCAGCCTTCAATGTGACATGTAGCAGCCTTCAATGTGACAGGTAGCAGCCTTCAATGTGACATGTAGCTGCCTTCAATGTGACCAACCGTCGCTGTTTTGTCAGTGAAATCCATAAAGGAAGACAGGTAGCAGCCTTCAATGTGACCAACCGTCTCTGTTTGGTCAGTGAAATCCATAAAGGAAGACAGGTAGCAGCCTTCAATGTGACCAACTGTCGCTGTTTGGTCAGTGAAATCCATAAAGGATGACAGGTAGCAGCCTTCAATGTGACCAACCGTCTCTGTTTGGTCAGTGAAATCCATAAAGGAAGACATGAAGCAGCCTTCAATGTGACCAAACGTCGCTGTTTGGTCAGTGAAATCCATAAAGGATGACAGGTAGCAGCCTTCATTGTGGCAGGTAGCAGCCTTCAATGTGACCAACCGTCTTTGTTTGGTCAGTGAAATCCATAAAGGAAGACAGGTAGCAGCCTTCAATGTGACCAACTGTCGCTGTTTGGTCAGTGAAATCCATAAAGGAAGACAGGTAGCAGCCTTCAATGTGACCAACTGTCACTGTTTGGTCAGTGAAATCCATAAAGGATGACAGGTAGCAGCCTTCATTGTGACCAACTGTCGCTGTTTGGTCAGTGAAATCCATAAAGGATGACAGGTAGCAGCCTTCAATGTGACAGGTAGCAGCCTTCAATGTGACAGGTAGCAGCCTTCAATGTGACAGGTAGCAGCCTTCAATGTGACAGGTAGCAGCCTTCAATGTGACCAACTGTCTCTGTTTGGTCAGTGAAATCCATAAAGGAAGACAGGTAGCAGCCTTCAATGTGACCAACTGTCGCTGTTTGGTCAGTGAAATCCATAAAGGATGACAGGTAGCAGCCTTCAATGTGACCAACCGTCGCTGTTTGGTCAGTGAAATCCATAAAGGAAGACAGGTAGCAGCCTTCAATGTGACCAACTGTCGCTGTTTGGTCAGTGAAATCCATAAAGGAAGACAGGTAGCAGCCTTCATTGTGACAGGTAGCAGCCTTCAATGTGACATGTAGCAGTCTTCAATGTGACCAACCGTCTCTGTTTGGTCAGTGAAATCCATAAAGGAAGACAGGTAGCAGCCTTCAATGTGACCAACCGTCTCTGTTTGGTCAGTGAAATCCATAAAGGAAGACATGTAGCAGCCTTCAATGTGACCAAACGTCGCTGTTTGGTCAGTGAAATCCATAAAGGATGACAGGTAGCAGCCTTCATTGTGACAGGTAGCAGCCTTCAATGTGACCAACCGTCTTTGTTTGGTCAGTGAAATCCATAAAGGAAGACAGGTAGCAGCCTTCAATGTGACAGGTAGCAGCCTTCAATGTGACCAACTGTCACTGTTTGGTCAGTGAAATCCATAAAGGATGACAGGTAGCAGCCTTCATTGTGACACACTGTCGCTGTTTGGTCAGTGAAATCCATAAAAGAAGACAGGTAGCAGCCTTCAATGTGACAGGTAGCAGCCTTCAATGTGACAGGTAGCAGCCTTCAATGTGACAGGTAGCAGCCTTCAATGTGACAGGTAGCAGCCTTCAATGTGACCAACTGTCTCTGTTTGGTCAGTGAAATCCATAAAGGAAGACAGGTAGCAGCCTTCAATGTGACCAACTGTCGCTGTTTGGTAAGTGAAATCCATAAAGGATGACAGGTAGCAGCCTTCAATGTGACCAACTGTCGCTGTTTGGTCAGTGAAATCCATAAAGGATGACAGGTAGCAGCCTTCAATGTGACAGGTAGCAGCCTTCAATGTGACCAACCGTCTCTGTTTGGTCAGTGTTCTGTATATGTTAGGGGAAAAAAACAAAAGTTTGGTGTTTTTTATATGAACAGCTTTTTGATGGTTACCTTTGAATAACTGTTCTGATACCTGCCCTAAAAAGTTGGATAACATGTTAACTTCCTGACATACATGTAATGGCTTGGTATGTACTTAAAGGGATATATTGTCTACAATTTATTTTTTTATTATTAACAAAAAAACAGAAAACTTGTTTTGTCTAATTTTAAACATTTGAACAACCAAAACACAGCTATGGTACCAAATTAATCAAAAAATAGAAAAACAATGACATTTATGGCTCCTACATAAAAAATGAAGATGATTTAGATTGTTCACATTGAATTTGTTTAATTTGTCACCATATTAAAGTCTTCAGGAACAAAACATCCGATTGCCATATTTAATACACCAGACATGTTAACTTTTCAAAAGGTCTCTCAGGGAGATTTTCAACTTTTCAGACAACCTCTCATGGAGATTTTCAACTTTTCAGACAACCTCTCAGGGAGATTTTCAACTTTTCAGACAACCTCTCATGGAGATTTTCAACTTTTCAGACAACCTCTCAGGGAGATTTTCAACTTTTCAGACAACCTCTCAGGGAGATTTTCAACGTTTCAGACAACCTCTCAGGGAAGTTTTCAACTTTTCAGACAACCTCTCAGGGAGATTTTCAACTTTTCAGACAACCTCATAGGGAGATTTTCAACTTTTCAGACAACCTCTCATGGAGATTTTAATCGACATACCTGTGTTTCAAATGACTGTAAATTTTAATTGATACCTGGATATTGTAAGCATTTAAGCTGTTATTGAGTCTGACATGGTCAGCAGATCAGTATTATGTTAAATGAGTGATGACGGATATGATGATGATTATAAAATCTTTATTAAATGAGAACCCACCAAACTAAAGCACCTACAAAGATATATTATACATGGTTAGTTATGAGCTATCTAGGTTATAAACCTACACTACAAAATAAACATGTTAACAATCTAATCCTTTCTCTTCTAAGAAGTTATGAATTAAACAGTTCTATGTACATAGTGTATAAAAGTTTATGAAATCACACCAATTTGAATGGCATTTAACAAACTCTGTCCAGAAGCACCTTGCTTGGTTAATACAAATGCTAATTGTTTGTTTGTCTCAATCCAATGTACATTAGATATTTCACCATTCTGTAAGAAGCAGAGGTACCAATGGGGTATCCGAATATCAAAAGTCCGAAAGGGCAGAGACAAAACCAGTAAACACCAACAGGAACGGGACAAAAACAGACAACATGTAAAACATGGAAACACAAAATAACTGAATATCAATCAACAACGCGAACTCCAGTCAAAACAAGAGTTAACTCAGGTGCTCTGGAAGAGTAAGCAGTTCCTGCTTGCTATAGCACACCCGTCGCATTGCCAATAGTCCATTCAGCGTGTCAAATCCGGTAAAGGAAGACAAAACAACACCCTATGACAAACCAACATCTGCACTCATCTGAGAGATCAAAATCCCATATTTGTCTATAAGTGCATGATGTCTTCCGTAAAATTTCTCGAGTGAAGACAGCAACCGAGGAGCAACATAACCCTGTGTGAGCAATTTTTGCGTCAGACGTGTCGCTCTGCTAAGGAAATCGATGTAAGTCCTGCACGCTCTGGAGTAACGAATCAATTGAGATACATAAACTCCATAAGCTGGAGCTGACGGAATGTTGCTACACAAGAAGGGAAAGTTGACGATTGGAAAGTTGAAGTCATCACGTTTGTCATAGAGTCTTGTTGAAAGTCTTCCTTGTGAGTCAATTTCTAGATGTAGATCTAAATATGAAGCAGACTTCCTAGAATCTGTTGTGTCCTTTATCTCAAGCTCCTGGAGATATATGAGATGGAGAAAGTCACCAAATCGAGAATTGTTTAGTGAAAGGACATCATCAATGTAACGGAACGTGAGGTTGAAAGAGAGGGCTAGTCTACAGTCTTTTTTGTCTAGAAGAGATTGTAAGAAGTCTTTCATCACTCAAGAAATTTTACGGACGACATCATGTGCTTGTATGCAAATACGGGATTTCTATCTCTCAGATGAGCACAGATGTTGGTTTGACATAGAGTTTTGTAATGTCATCCTTTCCGGATTTGACCAACACTTAATCGATCTTTGGCAACGTGACGGGTGTGCTATAGCAAGCAGGAACTGCTTACTCTTCCGGAGCACCTGAGTTTACTCTCGTTTCGACTTGAGTTCGCGTTGCTGAATGCGGTTTTGTTGTTATGTGTGTGTGTTTTATGTTGTTATGTGGTTTGTTTTGTTGTGATGATTTTTTGTCTGCCGGTTTTGTCTTTGTCTTCACGGTTTTATGATACTGATTACCCCTTTGGTACACCTTTGCTTCTTCCATATGAATGAAGAAACAAATCAGCAAGCAAAGGTGCACAATTAGTGCCCATTGGAATCCCTATTGTTTGCTGAAAAACACGTCCACCAAACTGAACAAATATGTTGTCAATAAGAAAGTTGAGCATGTCGATTATTTGGTCTTCTGTAAATTTGTTCTTTTTCTTAGACTCATTGATGACAAAGTAAGTCTTGGTATAATCAACTACAAGAAATTTGTACCTGCGTTTTCCATTCTTTTTGAAAAAGCTGCATTTAATCAGCTGTGCCAATCAGGATTTCAGTTGTTCATGTGGAATAGAAGTGTAAAGTGTGGAGAAATCGAATGTTTTGATGCTGTTACAAGATGAAACTGATTTAGAGTTAAGAATCTCCATCAGCTCTTTCGAATTCTCCAGGATCCACATTTGATTGACACCATTTCTAGAATAACAACAATCGTAATATTTCTGGAGGCCGGATTGTATTGCCGTTAGTATTGAAGTCAACAGAACTGAAAGAGGCTTAGTTGTACATTAGTTGTAACAATTGTTTTAAACCATTCAATTCAATTCTTAACCTCTTCTCTGATACATTTTTGTTAGAAAATAAAGCTTGGTACAGATCATTGTTGTCAATGTTACAAGCAGGCCTGGGGTCAATAACAATGCAATGTAATGCATTACATTACCATTACTTTACAAATTTTGTTAGTACATTACATTACCATTACTTTTTTTCTCTTCTGTAATGCATTACATTACCATTACTTTGCTTGTGTAATGCATGTCATTACGCATTACATTTTGATTAAATATCTATAGGTAAATCTTTTTGTACTTCTTATAAGTCATCTGCAGAAAACACTATTTTTTCCTTCTGTATACAATTTTGTTTTGAAATTTTTTCCACATCTAATATGGTATGTATGGTATTTACATAAATATGAATCAGTGAAAAATTATAACAAGTTCATATCACAATCCCTTTCAGAGATATGGATTTGAAATTACAAAGAATATTTATCAGCAATTCTGTGAGTTTGTACTACCGGTTGTACAAATGGTCAAAATCTGTAAACCAACAGAAATGAGGCTAACTTATTCAAGTTTTTGTAGAAATGTCACAAATGACCATATATTGAATGCATGAAATAATACTATAGATTTGGTGTTTGTTTTTATTATTTTAATTTTGAAATGTCTTGGAATAAATCATAAAATAGAGTTTTCTTCAAGACTACTAGAGACAGGCATGTCATTTCTGTTTTTACAATTATTTATATTTAAAGATTAAATCCTTTGGTCTTTTGTCCTTTCATTTAATTTGACCCCAATTAATGAATATATATATAATTGTTATAAAAACAAATCAGTACAATAAAAATGCCATTGTTATGCCTGAAGACACCTTAATTGGAAACATCAAAAAGGTGATTTCAAATGAAGCTACTTAAGGATTTTTTTTTATTTTAGTCTCTCTTTTCTTACATTACTATAGACATACAAAGTGTCATGTTGCTAAGTGCACCCTTTGCATAAATTTAACTCTTTTTTTTTTATTTCCAAACAAAAGTACATATAAATAATTAAATATTTAATATTATTGGATTAAGGGTTGATTGACAACTTTCAGTTTTAAATCCTATAATAATTTTTTTCAAAGTCTTTTTTTAAAATTTATTGTCATTCAAATAAGAAAATATAATGACATGTAATGCAATGTAATGGGTGCATTACACTATTTTTTACCCAAGTAATGCATTACATTAGGCCAAAAAAAAAAGTAGGTGAGTTTACTGTCACCCTACCCTACCTAATTTTTACCCCCCTACCCTAAAGTTTTTTTGAGCATTTTCCATTAAGCACTATTAAAGTCACAAAGCTGCCCCCATAGACTCAAGGTAAAAAAAAATTATAAAAAAAAAATAATTTCCTACCTTCCGACCCTAATTTTTTTCAGCATGTGACAGTAAACACACATACTTTTTTGTTTGGCCTTACATTACATGTAATGCATAATTGGTGCATTACACAATACTTTGCATTACTGAAAAAAAATGTAATGATTACAATGCATTTGCATTACGCATTTGCATTACCCCAGGCCTGGTTACAAGTTACTGGTACATGATGAGAAAAGTTATCATTACAAAATAGTTCATTCAATAAAGTAGCAACGGAGAGAACACAATCTACACCATCAGCCAATGCAAGAGCTTCACTAGCTAGGGTACTTCTAACCACCCTTCTTATCTCCCTAGACTGCCAGGTAACTGGGTTTATTCTACCATCTTCTCCCTTCAGAAATATAACATACCCACCTTGACTCCCACCATCTGCAAGGTTACCAAAAGATGCATCACTGTACAGGACTAACTCTACCTGCTTGCCGATATCACTGAACTTAAGACTTACCTCTTTCACTTTTCTTATGATTTTATTTACCTTCCTGATGTCATCAACTGTACTGGTATTCAACCTGGAAGCCATTTGAGTAACTTCAAAAGCTATATCTGGACGAGTCTGTTAAGCTAACCACATCAGCTGTCCAACTCGAGATCTTAAAACAGTCCTTTCCGAAGGTGATAATAATGAATCCCTTTTTCTTCTGTGATCAACTTGAATAACATTAAGAGAGTCAGCATAATCTTTTTGACTAAGAACTATCTGGCAATCTTCTTGTGTCAAATCCAAACCAAGGTATTTGAAGGTATCACACGCTTCCTTTCCAACATTGAACATTGATCTAATTTTCGAAACAATGGTTCTTTCAAATGACTTTGTTCCAGTCCACAAAAAGTCATCTACATGGACGGCAATAATTCCTTTAAGACCACTGGCATCTCTCCAATCAAAGACTGCAGGATCTGCTTTGGACATTTTCCCACCACATTCTTACAATGTCTTCTTCACTTTTTCATACCATTTCAGAGAAGCATCTGCTAAACCATAAACACACTTGTTCAGCTTCCAGATAACATTTGGTTTTGAGAATTCTTTAGGCGGTCTTAGATACACCTCTCTCTTGATTCCTTCTCCTTGTAGAAAGGCAGTCTTGATGTCAACAGAGTTAATTCTCCACTTCTTTTGTGTAATTATTGATAGTATGAGTCTTAGAGACTGTTTGTCACATGTTGGAGAGTTAGTCTGGATATCACTGAGAGACTCTTCTTCAAAACCTTTAGCTACAAGTCTGGCTTTCCTATGAAGTATACTATCCTTTTCCTTTACGGTGTATACCCACCTGGTAGACACACATTTCTGTCCCTTGTCCTCGACCTCTGTGTATACATTATGCATTTTCCAGCTATTCATTTCTGATTTCTGAGCCTCCTTAAAGTCAATGGTATTCATAAAAACTTCTTCAGAATCCTCATCTGAGCTGATAGTTGTCTCAAGATTCTCAACTACATCTATGGAAGCTTGTTGTCCCCTCAAGGAGTCCGGTTTTTGATATTGTACATTAAACCAGTTTTTCTTGTCTGTTGTCGCTTTACCAGCTCTACTAAGAACAGTTGCCTGTCTTGCCTTAGATTCGCCATTTACTTTAAAACTAATGGACTGGTTCTTGCTTAACTTAATAGAATCAGATTGTTTAGAATCACATATGTTGCAACTAGTGACTTTACCATCAATAACAGGATTTAGCCTAGATTTTCCAGAGTTGGTGGAACGGTCAGATTTAAAATTCTGAGTTTTCCTCTTGAATTTTCTGCCTCTTTTAAAACGCTGTGTCATGAATACAGACTCTTGGTCTACTGAGCCACCAGATGCTGAATCATGTAATCTAGTACTAGTTGCAAAAATACGGTTTAATGCTGCTTTCATGCTCTCAAACTTTAAGTCATTACAAGCTGTTAGAGCCAACTGACGATCACTTTGACTGAGCCCTGCATTATCAAGAAGCTTAAATGCCAGGATTGCATCCGGAAGTGCCATTTCAAACTTTTTACATTTATTATACCTTTGTTCAAATTCAATAATGTACTCTGACATACTCATTGGACCTTGTTTATGACACTTGTCAAAATCAGTATAGGCACTATACGCCAAGTCGACTTTATTCCTTTCAAATAAGTAAGTAAGTAAGTAAGTAAGTAATTCATTTATTATAGTGACTTGTGTTATCATGGTTACAATTTATCGGACAAACAAAATCATATTTACAGAAAAACACCCGGCCCAATTGGACCTATAAGTCACTTTAAACTATATTAACATTAATAAATAAGATACAAGAAAAGAGGAGTATTACAGTCACTTAAAAAGATTTTTTCTTCGAGTAGTGAAAAATAAATAACTCATCAAGTTCGCCTATCAAAGTAGCCTCACCATCTTCGGCATTCAATTTAGCTGCATCAACTTCTAACGCTACCTCACGCGGCTTCCCTTGTAGAGTTAATGCTAAAGCTAAGGCTTGCTTCTTCTTATCAGGGTCAGTCACCATTTCCCATAACTTGACCTCTGTCTTCCACTTCCCATAATCCTTGTTGGGATCTAAGCTTGGTGGGTTCTTGTAACTATTAGATGCCATTCTCTTTCAATTGTCTCTGCTACCAAAATGTTAAATGAGTGATGACTGATATGATGATGATTATGAAATCTTTATTAAATGAGAACCCACCAAACTAAAGCACCTACAAAGATATATTATACATGGTTAGTTATGAGCTATCTAGATTATAAACCTACACTACAAAATGAACATGTTAACATATTATATTTTCTTTATAAAACTTTACCAATATTATCAGCAGAACTATTCAACTTTGAATTTTTCACAATATCATGTTTGCATATAAAAGTGGTTGTGAAATTGTATTTGATAATTGACTTAACTGGTTGTGAAATTGTATTTGATAATTGACTTAATACACTAAATATATCTGTCATTACAGCTGTAAACAAATAATCAATGAACATGGTAGAATAATTTTGAGCAAAGTAAACCAAGTTTTAAGGCAAATTTGGTAACAAATTGATATTCAAAGTTTTCTTTTATTACATTTTGGTCTAAATGACATTAAAAAATTGGGGACAAATAAAAATGTGACTTTGGTAGACAATAATGCCTTAAGAAATAAAGACAAAAAAGTGTAAAAATTTTACATTATAAAAGAACCACTTGAAATCTGATCAAAGCTTTGTTTTCAGATAAAACGCCTGTTATACCAGAGTTACCACCCTTAATTACTAAAGTTTAGTACTCATTGAATACTTTGTTTTCAGATAAAGCCCCTTGTGTACTAGAAATATGACCCTTGTGTTCTTTAACTTGATATTTGTCTGTTTTCAGATAAAGCTCCTGGTTTACTAGAGTTATGAACTTTGTGTACATTGTACATTAACTTGATATTTGTCTTTGTTTTCAGGTAAAGCTGCTGGTTTACCAGAGTTAGTGCCCTTGTTTATATCAGTAGATCCACAGAGAGACACACAAGAAGCTATCAAGAAATATTGTTCAGGTAAGTAGGGTAGGAATCAGGGATGGGCACAATTACTGTGGATTCATTATTATTCGTGAGGTATCAATTTTCGTGGGTGGCATTGACCCACGAAATTTGATACCCCACTAAAAGGAAATTTAACATTGATCTATATGCTGTAGACTTCAGAACCATGAATTCAAGAATCCAGGAACTGACCCTTTTTCATTAAACCACTAAAATTGGTACCCACGAAAAAATGAATCCAAAGTACTTAGAAATGTAATCGATTATTAATATTTTGTGTAATCCATTAATAATCGATTACACATCAATCTCACATGTAATCCATAACAAACAATTATTTTGGAGGAAGCAATGGACAATTACTTTCAATTTCATTTTTAGCTCACCTTGCCGAAGGCAATGTGAGCTTTTGCAATCACTTGGCGTCCGTCGTCCGTCGTCCGTCGTCCGTCGTTCAACTTTTCAAAAATCTTCTTCTCTGAAACCGCTTGGCCAAATGTAATGAAACTTGGTAGGGTTGTTCTGTAGTATGTCCTCTACAAAATTATCGTTCGAAATTTTGATTCGACAAAAAACATGGCCGCCATGGCTAAAAATAGAACATAGGGGTAAATTGCAGTTTTTTGCAAATTACTCAAAAACGGTAACAGATATCAAAATTCTGGCAGGGTTAAAGTGATCAGCACCTCAAGATCTACCTGCCCAGAAATTTTCATGTAGATCCAACAACCGATGTAGGAGTTATTGCCCTTTTTCTGGATTTTTAAAAAAAATTTTACTTATTTAGCCCTATATCTTGAAAACTATACAAGATATTTCAAAAATTTAAATTGCATATGACTAAGCACATCAAGATCTACAAAAGTTGTAACAGAGTCAAAGTTGTAGGATCATTCCTTTAGGAGTTATACCCCTTGGATTGTAAAAATTGACCATTTTCACAGTTTTTTGTTCAACTTTTCAAAAATCTTCTTCTCTGAAACTGCTTAGTCAAATGAAATGAAACTTGGTAGGGTTGTTCAATAGTATGTGGTCTACAAAATTATCGTTCGAAATTTCGATTCGACAAAAAACATGGCCGCCATGGCTAAAAATAGAACATAAGGTAAATTGCAGTTTTTTGCAAATAACTCAAAAATGGTAATAGATATTAAAATTCTATTTGGATAATAATGATCAGCACATAAAGATCTACCTGCCCTGAAGTTTTGAAGAAGATCTTACAATGGTTGTAGGAGTTATTGCCCTTTTTCTTGTTTTTTTTTTCAAATTTTGCTCTTTTAAGGCTTATATCTTGAAAACAATACAAGATATTTGAAAAATTTAAATTGCATATGGTTAAGCACATAAAGATCTAAAAATTATGTAATGGGGTCAAAGTTGTAAGACCTTTCTTGATAGGAGTTGTTTCCCTTAGAACATTAAAATTGATAATTCCACAGAGTAGCAGTCCTTTAATAAAATATCCAGCATATAAGTATCATCGAATACAAGGTGAGCGATTCAGGCTCCTGGGAGCCTCTAGTTAAATATAGACATCATAAAAAAATAAAATGATTCATTAAACATTTTATAGAAAATAAACATTTGTACATATCTAAATCTTATATCTAGGGCTAGAAATGTTATTAATAAGTTTTTGAAGCAAGAATTTTCAATGATTTAAAGTGGTACCAGTGACAAGGTTCCTGCAATCATGTGATTTGATGCATTTTTAATATCCTTTTGTTTTAGTCCATTCTTTCCATATTTTTTTTTGTTTTCCTTGACATGGACTGGGCAAGATTTTTCTGTTGTTTTTTCTCTCTCTTGGTCATATGTGAATTGCTCATTTAGGTGTTTCCTTTGAAATATGGAAAATAAATCCTTTTTATTAGTAAAATTCTTAACCATCAAATTTTGCCATTTTTATTAAGAAATGGATCAATAAACAATGGGTGTGTTTATAAAGACTTAATTATATGATTCCCAAATTGTGACATTCTCATACAAGTGATTCTCCCGCCGGGAGACAAAATCTCCCGACTTTTTGATCCATCTCCCGTTCTCCCGATTTTTTGTGGAATCTCCCGCTTTTTCAAGACTCGAAAAAAAATTATATTTTATATACATTTTAATTGTTCAGTCATAAACATTTCCAGTGATTTAGGGGTTTGTCAATTAGCCAGACGTTACTTTCACAGGTAAAGGTGTAAATTGAAGGTTTAATTATTGTCATAAATGACTTAATTATTGTATAAACAGTTGGAGATTAACAAGTGAAGCCGTGTAAATTTGGCATACGCTAGTGCCCCAATTAACATTGAAATGCAATTTTAAAGAGCCTTGAAAATCTCCCGCTTTTTTGTCCAATCTCCAGCTAAAAAAATCAAAATCTCCAGCTTTGTCATGACGGGTCCCTCACATGTATGCATTCTATTCTGATTACCTAATAAACGGTTGAATTGTTGTTTCAACAAGTGTCAATATGAATATTGGTTTTAATGCCTAATTATTTTTTTGATAAAAAAAAGTTTAAAATATGATTTTAATTAAAACAAATGTATGTTGCTTGTTCCTAAATTTAGAATTTATGAAAATAATATCATTTATATGATATGTACTATTTTTTATCTTCTTTTTAATATTTTTTTATTAAAAGTAATAAACTGAAGCAAAACAATAATTATAATGCATTCAATCACATGAAATATAGATAATATTTGATGATGAATTTAATTTGTAAATTTCATGAATGTCAATTGATTTTAAATGTTGCTGTTTTCATCATATTTTTGTACAAAAGTGATTATCTGCATAGAAGTACAAATCTCTATAAGTAAAAATAAAAAGAAAAGATAAAATTGTAATTGAAATTTAATCGAAAAGTAATTGATAATTACAGTTGTTTCCGCAGCTGTAATCGATTAAATTACGATTACATGTAATTGAATATTAAGATCGATTACAGATGACTTTCAATTACTCAATATTTTGTAATTGATTACAATCAATTATGATTACCTATCAATACCATTACCCCATCCCTGATAGGAATGACCATTACTGATGGTTACTCCCAACTAGTTTATTTCAAAAAGTCAGGGCTTATGTAATAACCTAGTTGAAGCAACAGCAATTGCCTCTTACAGAATAATAGATAAAAAATGTGTTCTGCATACTGACAAGTGTCAGGTCAACCATATTGATCAGCACATCTATGGACTTTTTTCAGAATAGATGACAACTTTAAAAATTTTAATGGTTACATGTACTGTGGTTTATTTTTTTTTTTTCTGTGGGGGTTGCCCTTGACCCATGAAATTTAATACCCCATGAAAAGGAAATTTAACATGCTTTAGACTATAAAAGAACCACACATTTAAGAATCCACAAAGTAACCAATCGTTTTACGCTAAACACCAACTTTGCTGTGTAATCTATAGATTGTCTTTGTTTTATAATTAAGGACTGTATCATTTTGGATTGAAATACCCACTAACTTTAATACCATTTTCCTTAGAAAAGAACTAAAACTAAGGTATCAAGAAATCTGTTATCATGTAGGCATCCATTATGTGGAAGGTCAAATTTGGCATCTTTTATCAAAACTTATATATAAACATTCAAAATTTTCACATAGTATATAAATAACATAAAGCTGAGAGGGTGATAGAGTACATTGATACCCTGAGAAAAGCATTGTCAATTTAGACACAGCCGAGGTTAATGACAATGTCTTTTCGAAGGATATCAATTTACTCTATCACCCTCTTAGCGATATGTTATTCAATTAATTATACTGAATCATTTAAATTACTTTTAAGCATGAATTGTCAAATTATTTTTGGGGGGTTTTCTTTAATATAGACGATAAAGAGATGTGGAATAAGTGTACACAACACAACCAACATTAAAGAAAATGAAATAAAAACACTTTTTTGTTAGAAGATGCATTAATTTGTGTTTGTTGAAATAAGCACTATGCACGAAATATTGTTGAATCAAAACACTTTCAATCATACATTTGGATAAGAATGTCAAATTGAGGCTGTGCACGCGCTTGGCGCACAAGAGGGTGATAGATAAAAATTTATCACCCTCTGGGGTGATAATTTACCCTTTTTAGCTCACCTTGCCGAAGGCAATGTGAGCTTTTGCAATCACTTGGCGTCCGTCGTCCGTCGTCCGTCGTCTGTCGTCCGTCGTTCAACTTTTCAAAAATCTTCTTCTCTGAAACCGCTTGGCCAAATGTATTGAAACTTAGTAGGGTTGTTCTGTAGTATATCCTCTACAAATTTATCGTTCGAAATTTTGATTCGACAAAAAACATGGCCGCCATGGCTAAAAATAGAACATAGGGGTAAATTGCAGTTTTTTGCAAATAACTCAAAAACCGTAACAGATATCAAAATTCTGGAAAAGGGTAAATGTGATCAGCACCTCAAGATCTACCTGCCCAGAAATTTTCAAGAAGATCCATCAACCGATGTAGGAGTTATTGCCCTTTTTCTGGATTTTTTCAAAAAAATTACTTATTTAGCCCTATATTTTGAAAACTATACAAGATATTTCAAAAAATTAGATTTCATATGAATAAGCACATCAAGATCTACAAAAGTTGTAACAGAGTCAAAGTTGTAGGATCGTTCGTTTAGGAGTTATATCCCTTGGATTGTAAAAATTGACCATTTTCACAGTTTTTTGTTCAACATTTCAAAAATCTTCTTCTCTGAAACTGCTAAGTCAAATGAAATGAAACTTAGTAGGGTTGTTTAGTAGTATGTGGTCTACAAAATTATCGTTCGAAATTTTGATTTGACAAAAAACATGGCTGCCATGGCTAAAAATAGAACATAAGGGTAAATTGCAGTTTTTTGCAAACTACTCAAAAATGGTAACAGATATTAAAATTCTATTTGAGTAATAATGATCAGCACATAAAGATCTACCTGCCCTGAAGTTTTGAAGAAGATCTGACAATAGTTGTAGGAGTTATTGCCCTTTTTCTTTTTTTTTTCAAATTTTGCTCTTTTAAGACTTATATCTTGAAAACAATACAAGATATTTGAAAAATTTAAATTGCATATGGTTAAGCACATAAAGATCTAAAAATTATGTAATGGGGTCAAAGTTGTAAGACCTTTCTTGATAGAAGTTGTTTTCCTTAGAACATTAAAATTGATAATTCCACAGAGTAGCAGTCCTTTGTTATATCCAGCATATAAGTATCATCGAATACAAGGTGAGCGATTCAGGCTCCTGGGAGCCTCTAGTTTGAAATATCCTATATGATAGATTGAATTGTTCAATTAAAATTTGTTAGGAAAAAATCTTATGAAGTATAATAATTATATTATTAGACCTTAGTTAAATGCTTGTTTTCAGAGTTTTCACCCAAGTTGTTAGGAATGACAGGCACTAAAGAACAAGTGGATGCAGCAGCCAAAACTTTCCGTGTGTACTACAGTAAAGGTCCCGAGGATGAAGATGGTGATTATATTGTAAGTATTTTCTGTAAAAAGACAATATTTTTGTATGGTATTAAGTTCACATATTATACTGTAAAAGGGAATAATATCACCTGGTTTAGATTTCATGTTTTCAGTACATGTACCAAAATGCATTTCGCGTTTTATTAGATCATGGAATATTGGGTCTTTCTAAATTTAGTTTATGGAGGGGATATTTTACGCGAATTTGTATGATTGTGAAATTAACAAAAAAAATAAACCCCTTTTTAGCTCACCTGGCCAAAGGCCATGTGAGCTATTACCATCACTTGGCGTCCGTCGTCATCGTCCGTCGTCGTCGTTGTCGTTACCTTTTCTTCAAACTTCTTCTCCTCTGAAACGGCTGCACAGGTTCAAACCAAATTTGGTCTGGTGGTACTTTAGGGTATCCCCCACAGAACTGATGTGGGGATTTTTGATTCGTCGAAAAACATGGCCACCATTGCTAAAAATAGACCAGGGGGGGTCAGACTACTGTTTTTGGCTTGTAAATCAAAAAGAGTAAGAGATAGATGAAATCTGATGTCAGGCTACTGCTTCAGCTTCAAAAATTCTACAAAAGTCTCCATTTGGTTCAAGTTGTCAGATGACCCCTTATGGGGGTTACAGCCCCTTAAAGGTGAAAAATGGTGTTTTTTCATGTTTTTGACCTAAAGTATGAAAACTATTGCAGATAGAGAAAAGCTGTTGCTTGCTTAAATGTTCAGCTCATTTAGCTCTTCAAAAGTCTCCATAGGGTCAAAGTTGTCAGATGACCCCTAATAGGGGTTTTGGCCCCTAAAATGATGTTTTTTCATGTTTTTGGCCTATACAAAGAAAACTACAGCAGATAAAGAAAAGCTATTGCTTGCTTAAATGTTGAGCTAATTTAGCTGTACAAAAGTCTCCATAGGGTCGAAGTTGTCAGATGACCCCTAATAGGGGTTACGGCCCCTATAATGATGTTTTTTCATGTTTTTTGCCTATAGAAAGAAAACTATAGCAGATAGTGAAAAGCTGTTGCTTGCTTAAATGTTCAGTTCATTTAGCTCTACAAAAGTCTCATTAGGATCGAAGTTGTCAGATGACCCTTAATAGGGGTTATGGCCCCTAAAATAACCTTTTTCATGTTTTTGGTCTATAGAATGAAAACTATAGCAGATAGAGAAAAGCTGTTGCTTGCTTAAATGTTCAGTTTATTTAGCTCTTCAAAAGTCTTAATAGGATCGAAGTTGTCAGATGAGCCCTTACAGGTTACGGCCCCTAAAATGAAGTTTTTTCATGTTTTTGGCCTTTCGAATGAAAACTACAGCAGATAGAGAAAAGCTGTTGCTTGCTTAAATGTTCAGCGCATAAAGCTCTACAAAAGTCTCCATAGGGTCTAAGTTGTCAGATGACCCCTAATAGGGGTTTCGGCCCCTAAAATGATGTTTTTTCATGTTTTTGGCTTATAGAAAGAAAACTATAGCAGATAAAAAAAAGCTATTGCTTGCTTAAATGTTCAGCTCATGTAGCTCTACAAAATATAGGGTTGACATCAAGACCAGGTGAGTGATTTAGGCTCCTGGGAGCCTCTTGTTACAGTATCTTAAAGTTTAAACTTGGTAACTCTGATCTTTAACTGACATTATAAATGAAAATCTTTGCATGGTTTTTATTGCCTGCAAAGCAGAGCAAGACATAGGTGTTACTTTACCAGCAACATAGGTCACGGTAGGTCCCGTGTTAGGCGACAGGTTTGTTTTTTCAAAACTTTGTCCAGTTTTTTCGAGAGAGGTCAAGGTTTTTTCACCTGTTCATTTACAAAAAAGCTGTAAATTATAAGCTGAAGTTAAAACAAATAAAAAAATAGGTTTTGAAGTACTCAAAAAGTTTGATATATTACAATTCTATCAAAAAAATCCATAAACTTGCATAAGTTGATGATTTTTGAAGGTTCATTTGTTTTTTCGAGAGGCATAACAACTTGTCTGGTTTTTCGAATGGCTTCCTGGTTTTTTCAAAATTTTTAATGCAGAGAGGCACTGGATTTTGGAGAAACTATGTGTTTTCAATGAAAAACTATTGTCCCTCCCAATGACCTAATATATATTTTAACATGTTACATGCAAATCATCAAAGACTACATGTAGTATTTTGATGAAAATGGTTTTATTATAAATACATTTTTACTTTCTCAATTATTTTGAATAAATAATTTGTCCCCCCCCCCCAAAAAAAAAAATGTTTCTGTTAGGGTGTATTCTTTTGAAAGGTAAGTTACAATTATATTTTTGATCTAGTTCATTGTCGATGAAACTATCAATTATACATGTACGGAGGGAAAAAAGAAATGCGTAAACAAGAGGAATCTACCGGTGCATTCAAATCATTTAGCCAATTTATAATTTTATGGCAATTCACGTCTTTTAAGTTACTATGTGTGTTAAGATCCATATGTAAAATTTAAAAAGAATTTCATATTCTTGTGGGATTTTTATGTATGAATAAAAGTGTGAAAGAAGTTAAGAAATACCTAAAGCAGGACATTTGTAGACGAAACACATGCCAGGCGGAGCAAAACGTTGTTGTATTTTTATGCCCCATCTACAAAAGTAGAGGGGCATATAGTGTTCGGGTCCGTTCATCCGTCCTTTCGTATGTCCGTCCCAAATCCCATATTTCCAAATTCCCACTTACTGATGAATGCCACATCAATCATATTGGTATGGTAGGTGCATCTAGTGATGATAAGCACATTGCATGCTTCAGATGACCTATATTTTCCACATGAATGATCACGTACAGAAAAAAGGTTAAAGTCTATTCCTACTTATTGACAAGTGCCACATCAACCATATTGGTATGGTATGTGCACTTAGTAATGCTAAGCACAATGCATGCTTTGGATGCTGTGACCTATATTTTCCGCATGAATGACAACTTAAAGAAGAATGGTTAAAGTCCATACCTTCTCACTGACAAGTGCCATAGCAACCATATTGGTATGGTAGGTGCACCTAGTGATGCTTAGCACAATGCTTTTTCGGATGCTGGATGTGACAAATATTTTCCGCAAGGATGGCCTCTTAAAGAAGAGAGGTTAAAGTCCATTCCCACTTACTGACATGTGCCACATCTACTGTATTGTTATGGTAGGTGCACCTAGTGATGTTAAGCACAATGCATGCTTCAGATGCTGGCATTGACCTATTTTTCCGCATGAATGACCACTTATAGAAGAATGGTTAAGTTAAAGTCCATTCCTTCTGACTGACAAATGCCTTAATAGCAACCAAGTTGATGCTATAGTAATTGCAGAAAAAAATAAATGTTGCGAGATGGGGATTTATGTCTTTTGGACATCTTAAGTCTGTGTTGTTTTTCGCTGCTGGTGAGGTTAAAGATCCTGCAGTTAGGATGTTCTGGCGTCAACAATTTTTATTGTTGAGAAACACATACATGTAAAAGCTTATGATCTAACCGTGTAAATTTCAAAACTCTGAGCTTTTCTAGGCATAAGGCATACATGTTGATCTCAATTATAAATTGAATTTCAGTTAAGCATATTTTGAATTTTGTTTAGTACATGTATTTTAAAATTTTTGTTAGAGGGCAGACAATGATTCTTGAGTAAACAAAACACACCTCAGTCGTGACCATAATGTTTTTGTTTAATCCGAAGTATATAACAGAAGACTCTTATAACACTAGGGGAAAAATAGATGCCCAGCCCCCCCCCCCCCCAAAAAAAAATAAAAGAAAAAAAAAACAACTGGAAAAGAAATATGAAAATTTTAATACAAGTCTATTATTAAATTACAAAATTTTCAGAATTAGTTAAACAGGATATTATTCATTTTAACACTTAAAATAGCTTTACATCATACTAATACATGCATAGAATGACACTGCATGCAAAGTTTCAAAAGTCTGGTGCATGGATAAATGTGACAGAAATTTGTATGCAAGTTTTCTAGATGTTACACCATCTTCACTAGCCAAAGGTTACAATCCACTATTGCTGATTTTCAGAAGATGAGAGATGGCGGATCGTAACCCTTTGCTAGCGAAATTTATGGTTCACATGCTATCTATATATTAGTATTTCGCAAACAGAAAGAAGTGATTTTGTGGGCTTAATATAGCTTTACACTTAATAGTACCATAAAATGAAGCTGCATGCAAAGTATCAAAATGCATGTTGCATGTAGTTGCGAGGAAAAGTGTGCCTGAAAGTTTTTGTGACACAGCAAGGACTCCTATATGATGCTGCAGCACCATCACATGAAACGCATCATGAAGTTATTATCATATCATACTTCCATGCACACACAAACACACACACAGCATAAAAAGAAGCAGGAGAACTTGTTAGGGCTTGATGTTCTGCTTGTCTAAATACAAACACTGCTATTAATTTCGATAAGGCTATGTTTATACATTTGGTTCTACTTCCATGTGTAAATGATAAGTGTCTCAAACACGCATATATGTATGGATTGTTTGTGGTATTGATAGAATAAAAGTGCGATGAATATAAATTTCAAACAAATTCACCCTAAATATATGAAAGTATTTTTTTCTCTTTTAGCAACATTGAATGTATTTCAAAAGTTTGAGAGCTATACAACACACAAAAACTGTCTATGTAATATATATGAAAAAACCTGGACCTCTCTTGTAAAAACCTGGACGCCTCTAGAAAAAGCCTGAACGGCTACACTTTTTTAAATTAAAAAAATGTCAGATGTGACACGTCAGCATCAATATTCAGGATGCTATTATATTATATCGGTGTTCATTAATAATTCTCAGCTATTTCATACAATATATCTGTCTTTTATGGGGGTGAAAAATGCAGAAAGGTAAAATTCCTTTAATAACTCATATTTCAATTTAGTTATCATATTTTTAAATACGAATAAGTGAGGTTATACAATATCATATTACTAAAGTGTACTCGCCTCGTTGGTAGCTTTAGTTTTTCTTTTTTGTTAAAAAATCATGAAATATCATTATTTTTTACCTTTTTATATATTATTTTCTTGAAAAAACCGGGATAATTGGATATGCTTCTCGATAAAACATGTCTCTTGCCGGACACGGGACCTACCATGTAGGTGGTCAGTTAACTTTTCAGTGAAGGTTTTATGAGCACTTCCATATTTCAAGAACTATAACTCCAATGTTGATAAAACTTGGTATTCATATGTCCCAGTAGTCGCTAAGCAGAGTTGCATCCCCATCTTTTGACCTTGGCCTTGATTTTCCAGTTGAGTGACTTTGAAAATTTTCAAAACAAATAATAGCAATGTTAAAGTTTTTTTTAGCATAACTATAAGTCCTTAGTTGATAACATTTGGTATGCATATGCCCAATTGTATCTCCTCATCTTTTGACCTTGACATTGGTTTTTATTTAAGTGACTTTGATGTTTTTTTAGGAATAAAAAGATATTCTGATGGTGCTGTCAGGCGAGACAGTTCTTGTTTTGTTGAATATATCTAGGACCTGAAATTGCATAAAATTGACCTCTTGCTATAACTTCCCCTACTTATAAGTCAAATTTTTAGCTCCTTTGCCTAATTAACTTTAGATCTGTGATGAAAACAACCAATGTTTCTGATTTCTCCAACACCTCTGTAATGCACTTAATTGAGACTATTGTAATGTACTAAAGTAATTAGGTGGCAAGATATTATAATATACAATTATCACCCTAGGTGATGTGTGACCCGGTGGTTAATCTATCCCCAAGAAAGTAAGGTCAACCGAGGGCTTGCCCCGAGGGTGACCTTTTTTTTTTAGGGGAAAGAAATGCTGGGTCACATATGATCTAGGGTGATAACTGTTATATTATATCAAATATCTAAATTGAAGCAATTCAATATTTAATTTTGAAACATATCTTGGACAATTTAACACTGTTCCATTGGAAAAAAATACAGCTCATACTATGTTGAGGAAAAAATTAGGGACTCCCGGGCAAAATCTCACGAGAGGGTGACCTTACCATGGGACCCAACGAATACTGGTTGACCCAGCAAAATATAACATGTCATGTGTCCGCGTCTAAGCAATCGCAAGAAAGATTTTTGTCTCGCCTGCGACGAATAGTCGCGGAAGGCGAGACATAGGTATTACTTTCCGGCGGCGGCGGCGGCGTCGTAAACTTTTTTGTAAGACTTTTGTGGACAATGAATTGCTTGAAAAGTATAATAGCTAGGAATCTGATATTTGGTATACAGACAGTTCAGGTTATGGTCTATGCAACTGTCACCATGTCATGTGACCCTGACCCCATTTTCACGCTCCAGTGACTCTGTGAACTTAGGTCTTTTTTCAGGCTGTAAACTTTTTTGTAAGACTTTTGTGGACGATGAATTGCTGGAAAAGTATATTAGCTAGGCATCTGATATTTGGTATACAGACAGTTCAGGTTATGGTCTACACAACTGTCACCATGTTTTGTAACCCTGACCCCATTTTCACGCTCCAGTGACTCTGTGAAGTTAGGTCTTTTTTCAGGCCGTAAACATTTTTGTAAGACTTTTGTGGACGATGAATTGATGGAAAAGTATATTAGCTAGGCATCTGATATTTGGTATACAGACAGTTCAGGTTATGGTCTACGCAACTGTCACCATGCCATGTGACCCTGACCCCATTTTCACGCTCCAGTGACTCTGTGAACTTAGGTCATTTTTCAGGCCGTAAACTTTTTTGTAAGACTTTTGTGGACGATGAATTGCTGGAAAAGTATATTAGCTAGGCATCTGATATTAAGTATACAGACAGTTTAGGTTATGGTCTATGCATCTGTAACCATGCCATGTGACCATGGCCCCATTTTCACGCTTTAGTGACTGTGAACTTAGGTCTTTTTTCAGGCCAAAAAACTTTTTTGTAAGACTTTAGTGGACGATGAATTGCTGGAAAGTTATAATAGCTAGGCATCTGATATTGGGTAAACAGACAGTTGCGGTTATGGACAACGCAACTGTCACCATGCCATCTGACCATGACCTCATTTTTACCTTCCAGTGACTCTGTGAACTTAGGTCTTTTTTTTCAGACAGAAAACTTTTTGTAATACATGTGTGGACAATGGATTGCTTGAAAAGTATAATAACTAGGCACCTGTTTTTAGGTATACAGACACTTTTTGTGTTTATATCAAGAAATGAAAGCTTAAGTAGTTGATTTTAGTGATGGTGCCGGCAGGCGAGACATACTTTTAGTGGCCACACTTGTTATATGAGTATAATTACATTTACCGTGCATATAATTAGAATGCAGTAATTCTATTGGTTAATTGACACCTTGAATCGTCTTTCATACCTCAATGAAATGTCACTTGAATCATGTGACCGCAGCCGGGTCATGACCTTACTATACGCACAAATAAAATTTGTTCTTATCCAGGTAAATTCTTACAACTTGAATTCGCATTTGGATATTAATGCGCAAATAAAAAAAATACATGAACATACACCACAAAACAAAACGAAAAATCAGAAACAAATTTTTATAATTACATTAAAATGTAATTATAAAAATTGATTGTTTGTATTTTGATGTTTTATAGGGTTGTAAAACCGTTGACTGGTCGCATATTTTTAACATGAAGCCCTACGGTCAACGGTTTTATACACCAAATACAAACATTCAATTCTTAAATATAATATAACTGATCCCTATTTTGATTTCAGGTTGACCATACCATAGTCATGTACTTAATCAACCCTGATGGAGAATTCTGTGATTATTATGGCAAAGACAGAAATGCCTCTCAGATAGCTAAGAGTATCTCACAACATATGAGGGTGTTTGGTTCCTAGGTTTTATTGTTTTTCAATATTTACTTTTTCATTTTTATGTCCCCTCAACCACTTGGCAGGAGGGGGCATTGAGTTTATGTCATGTCTGTCTGTTCAAAAAGTTCCATCAAACTTTTCTCAGAAATTATATTTGAGATTGATTTACAATAGGCAGTATGGCTTAGTAAGTACGACCTGTCTGACATCTATTTCCAATTTGTAACATCAGTGTCCTATGTACTTATTCTTGTTTATTCTTTTTTATATTAAATGTTTTCTATTTTGAAGAAGTTTGATTTGTTATTGAATTATCATCACATTGCAAAGTCATTGGTGAGTGAGTGAGTGAGTTGGTGTTTTATGGCCGTGCAAGGCTATATAGGTTATTTACAGGCGATGAACATGAGAAGGGATGATAAAATGAATATGAAATGAAGATGATAAATGAAATATGGGGTTGGGGTGGGAAACAAAGGAACGGTTAATTTAGAAGAACCACAGAAAAAGGGGAGAGGATATTTAGCCTATGTGGTGCACTACTCGGCAGTCCACAAACAGGTCTTTTAAGTGCATGAAGTGTGAAACTAATCAAGTTCACATCTTGTGTAATGAATCCTTACAATGATGAATTTGAACCCAAAAAATGAAGAAGTGCCAAAGAAGTCTTTGAATGTCAGAAATCTGAAAAGGCAAAGACAAGATAAGTTTACAACAAAAACAGCTAAAAACAATGCCAACACACATTGAGAGAAAGCTCAGGTGGTAAGAAAAAGTAAGCAGTTTCCTGGTGCTGAAACATCAGTCATAAAACTCAGGGAATTTTCATTCTTCATCCTTTTAGTTTAAACATATTTATTTAACCTGGATTGGGAATCAAGCTGTTTGCTTATGTGAATGCCCCTTTAGCTTGCAGTTCATGAGTGTGATCCCATTTGTAGCAGCCCTCATTGAGCCTACTCTTTTAGAACTCTATAAAGCGGTTTTTAACGTGCTTGGGCTATTGCTAACCATATACAAAGGACAATCTTTTTTTATCCCTTTTAAAGGACTAGCATCGCTCCTTGAGACCATCCTCACAAATGATGTCAAGGAAGAATCTGAAAATTGGTTCATGAAATTGATCATAAGTCTAGTGTACTTTACCGTTTCAGAGTACATGTAATTGGCCATCAGTCTAGCGTACTTTAACTTTTCAGAGTACATGTAATTGGTCATCAGTCTAGAGTACTTGACCTTTTCAGAGTGCATGTAATTGGTTATGAGTTAACCATACTTTTTTACATGTAATTGGTTATCAGTTATAACCATGCATTTTAAACATCTTTTGAATTGTGGATTTCCTTTGTTTGGGTTCTGGTGCTGCTGATGAGGAATAGGTTTTCGAAATGGTCATACATCTCATAAAAAATAATTACAATTAGAGTTACAGTACAACTTTTCAGCTACATATGCTGAGCATCTCTCCAATGCTCAGCATTGAATGCTGAGGTTTTATAAGGGGTAATAAATGATCATGGGCTGATGGTCAATGCTGATGGTTTATAGGGGTCATAAAGTCATGGTCTACTGGTCAGGTAATTAAAAAAGTTTTAGTTAATTGGCAGGAAATTGATTTTGAAGTTTACATTGAAAACTAGGTGTATTTTTAACTGTTAGCTTAAATTGTGTATAGAGTGATAACATTTACTGAGTAGTATCCTAGTGTTATATTGCCTTGTTAATTGTCAATAAACAAATGCTCAGCCAAGGGCCATAGAAATGCTGAGGCAGGCTCAGCATTGAAATTATGCTGAGCATAGGTAGTTGTATGCTGAAAGTTGTACTGTAACATATGTGATGTGGTCTCATGTCAATTTACTCCTTATCCTTTCATAAATTATTTACCTTTTTAGTGTACATGTAATTGGTTATTAGTTAACCGTACCTTTCCTTTTAGGGTACATGCAATTGGCCATCATTATTTATTTAAATGATTATTTATTTAAATTATTTACCTTTTTTAGTGTACATGTAATTGGTTATTAGTTAACCGTACCTTTCCTTTTAGGGTACATGCAATTGGCCATCATTATTTATTTAAATGATTATTTATTTAAATTATTTACCTTTTTTAGTGTACATGTAATTGGTTATTAGTTAACCGTACCTTTCCTTTTAGGGTACATGCAATTGGCCATCATTATTTATTTAAATGATTATTTATTTAAATTATTTACCTTTTTTAGTGTACATGTAATTGGTTATTAGTTAACCGTACCTTTCCTTTTAGGGTACATAATTGGCCATCAGCTACTTAGCGTACTTGACCTTTTCCTGTCCCAGTGGATATGAAGGTAGACTTGAAACGGAGAGTGGGAACTCTGTTATTTTTCAATCTTCAAAAAATCTTTGTTGTTGATTTTATAATTTTCCTATGTTTAACTTAGTGGACAATTCTCAAAGAAAAGGAACAATATAGTTGAAAAAAAGAACAGGTAATTCCTGAGCCAGATCAACCCTGTAAGAACAAAAGAGCTGGGATGTAAATGTACTTGGCCTTTTAAGTGTACAAGTAATTGTTATCAGTATTATGTACTTGACCTTTTAAGAGTACATACAATTAATGATCAGTTTAGCGTCCTTGACCTTTCCAGAGTATATGCAATTGATTATCAGTCTAGCGCACTTGACCTTGTTATTGGTTATCAGTCTAGAGTACTTGACCATTTCAGAGAACATGCATATTGATTATCGGCTTACCGTACTTGACCACTTCAAAATACATGTAATTGGTTATCAGTCTAGTGTACTTGACCATTTAAGAGTACATGTAATTGGTTTTCAGTCTCGAGATTTTGACCTTTTCAAAGTAAATGTTATGCATGGTCATAAGTAAAGTCAAGTGTAAGTGTAATTTGAACAGTTCATGAACTAGTGGACGGATCAACCAAGGACGGATCTACTTGGGGCCGGATCAACTAGGGGACGGACAAGTTTAGGGACGGATCCACTAGAATTCATCATAGTTTGGTCTAGCGAAAATGTCCCCATGCATGCGGTATCTTGTTAATACTTAATTTTAATAATGAGACAAAAGAAAATGTCTCAGAATATCCTTATTTAGGATTACTAATTAAGTCTAACGACAACATGAGCCATAGTACAACAGAATTAACCAAAAAGGCAAAAAAGGTATTATTTTCTACAAAGTCTTATACCAATTCTCTTAGTAATCTTCCAGTAAATGTTTCCAATAACCTCTTTGACACACTAGTAAGACCTATCTTAACATACAATTCTGAAATTACATTTTTAGACTCGTATAGTTGCTATTTTAATGCTAAAAATCGAGCCCTGGTTTCAGGGAAAATGTAGACCCATTCCATTTTATTGATAAAAATCAATAAAATGGAATGGGTCTGAAAAATCTGCATCTTGCATATTGCAAAAATGCACTTGGCATTAATAAGAATGCTTCAAATTTTGGAACTAGACAAGAACTGGGTAGAATGCCCATTGAATGTCATATCAAAATATTAACTATTATGTATTTAGCACGCTTTTTGACTACAAATCTAAACCCTCTATTCAGTGAATCTTTCCAATTAACTAAAATACTGGATGAAAAGGGAACGTATACCTGGTATACATATGTAAAAGACATACTTTTTGAAACAAATATTGATTTAGAAAGACTGGACACTTGAACTGAAAAACATTAAAAAATATGTAAAAACTCAAATAAACTCATTCTATGAAAATATTGTAAAAAACAAAATGAATAGTATTGATGAGAAAAGTAAACTAAATTTCTATAAAAAGTTAAATCCAGCCTTAAAAATAAAACCATATCTCTCAATTTCAAACTTTAAATTCAGGAAACTGATTACAAAATTAAGAATCAGTGACCACAAACTATTAATTGAAAAAGGAAGGCACTTTAAAATTCCTAGAGAAGAAAGATTATGTCAAAAATGTCAGGTATTGGACGACGAGAATCATTTTTTACTAAGATGTACTTACAATGCAAACTTAAGAGTAACCTATTTTAACTTTATATCTTTAGAACACATATCATATCATTCAATAATCTGAATGATGAAGAAAAAGTAACTTATTTGTTAACCCCTTCAACACCATTGCAAGTAAATAAACTAGGATCCTTTATAAAAAAGTCTTTTGAACTGAGGACAGGGGACCCTTAATTTTTCTTTACTTGTAACTATGTATTATAGTGTGCTTTAGTTAGTTTTATATCTGTGTATGTTTATGTGTCACAAACTGTATAAAAGTTTAATGACAATAAAGATTCGTATTCGTTAATAGAGTGCAATTTCATTTTCAGTGATTATGCATTTTTCGTCCCGTTTACGAAAGTAGAGGTGCATAAATTGTTTGTGTCTGTTTGTTCGTCCGTCCGTCCCACCAGATTTTAAGTGATTTAACATAAAGGAAGTATGGTATCATCATGAAACTTTTTGCATGTGCATCAGGATATGATCATACAAAAATCACCATGAAATTGCACCTGTCTCATCAACTTAATTCATGGTTCATTGATCACAGAAAAAGGGTGTGTCAACTTACGTTTACCTTCCGGTTCAAGTTACTTTACCACGAAGGAAGTGAATCATCGTTAAACTGAATACACATATATGGTTCAACTAGATGATGTTTTACTGAGGTAAATGCCTTTTTAGCTCACCTAGTCCAGGTGAGCTATAGCAACCACTATGTGTCAATCGTTATCATTTTTTTTTAATCTTCTCCTCTGAAACTACTCAACAGAATTTAATGAAACTCGGTATGATTTATCCTTAGAGTGGTCTGCACAAAAGTTGTGATTTCGATTTTTGATCCTCCAAAAACATGGCCGCCGTTAATAAAAACAGACCAGGGGGTCAGATTACTGTTTTGGCTTGTAAATCAAGTGTATGAGATAGAGAAAATCTGACGCAACCTTTCTTCTTCAGCATCAAAAACTCTGCATTAGTTTTCATTGGGTCAAATGGTCCCTTATAGTGGCCATGGCCCTTAAAGATCAATTACAGTCTTTTCCATGTTTTTGCCCAAGAGAATGAAAAGTATTACTCATAGAGAAAAGCTTTTGCTTGCTTAAACCTTCAGCCTCACTGAGCTCTACAAAAGTCTCCATTTAGTCAAAGATGTCAAATGACTCCATACTGGGGTTATGGTCCTTTAAAAAAAAGATGTTTTTGTCTCCTGCCGCAACGCGGTGGGGACAATGAAATGCCGATGTCCGTCCGTCCGTCCGTCGCACTTTTTTCGTAACAGATTTTTCAGCTACGATTAATCCTAGGCTTTTGATATGCAGCTTCAGATAGAGGTCTCATACGGTGGGATGCGTTTCTAGGTCTGTCACTTTTTAACGAGTCCTGTTGAACGAGCTGACTTTGAATTTTTTAGGGGTCAAAAAATGGAAAATGTTTGTAACAGATTTCTCAGCTACTGTTATTCGCAGGCTTTTGTTAATGGGAATGGAGCTTCAGGTAGTGGTCTCATACGGTGGGATGCCTTTCTATGTCTGTCACTTACATACTCCCAATTTAACGAAATGACCTAGATTTTTTTAAGGATTAAAATGGAAAATTTTCGTATGATACAATATGGTGTGATGTTGTTTTTTGACTTCCTGTAAAACGTTAGCGAGCGGACTTAAATTTTTGCCGATCGGCGGGGGGACCCAGGAATTCTGTTGTTTTTGTCCTATAAAATGAAAATTGTTGCAGAAAGAGAAAAGCTGTTGATTGTTTGAACCATCAGCTCAAAATACCCCATCCAGTCGAAGATGTCAGATAACCTTATAGGTGGTTATGGCCTTATAAGAATCAAGAAAAAGGGTTTTCCTACGTTTTTGTTCTAGAGATTGACAAGTATATGCTTGCTTATAATTCCAGCTAACCAAGTGATACAAAAGTCTCCATTGGGTCGAAGATGTCAGATGATATTGTTTGATGGAGGCTGTCAGATATAGTTCATAGAAGAGATCATTAAAGCTTAGGACCAGGTGCGCGATTCAGGCTCCTGTGAGCCTCTTGTTTTTTTTTTGTTCCTGGGTATAATTTTTAGTATATCGATTTCGTTATCAACAGTAACATGAAACCTTCACCAAATACATATATCACTTTGTTTTTTTTTCTCCAGAATACCTGAATTTGGCCTATGCTCAGTTGAGATGGATAGGTTATAACAAACAGGAACTGCTTAACGTTCCGATCACTCTGGATTCGACTCGATTTCACTGATTGCAATTCCGTTGTTTTTATGTTTGCTTTATGTTCATGACTTCTTATGTTTTGTTAACTGACTTTGTCTTGCACTTTTCAAACCGACATTTGTTAGCATCATGCATGTTTGTTACTTTTGATTTATAAAATGTATTTCGCTCGGTCATATGATAATTTGTGATGTTCGTTAAAATTTTGGCTGGAGCGTTTCTAGTGATTTTTTTATAAGCTCAATTTGCAATTTGTAAGATTTTAGTTAATGATGTGCTTCTTATATTGTAATTTATTTTACTTTTTAATAACAGTAATATACAATTTGTTTTTGTACACGCCAGTCTATTTAGTTCACAGGACATTTTGCCCGTTTGTTGGTTTTTTTTTTAGATTGAAAACTCCGCCAATAAGTACATTATGATTGTCCCACATGTCAATTTCAGTTAACCCCTACAAAGTGCGACATGAAATAATCTTTATTTTTGGTAATTGATGAAAAAAGTGTTAAAGGATGTCTTAACTTCCATTTATTATTGTTGATAGTATCACGAGACAAATATCTTGCCTAAACATAGGAAAATAGTTAAGGTCGTTTAATTATCAAAATTTCCTTGAGCTGAAAAAAAAACAATACTTTTTCGTGTCGCACTTTGGTGTGATTGGTTTAAAGGTTTAAATGATTTTAAACGATCTTAATTCATGCCTTTACTAAAAATAATAAGTATCTACATTGTATTTGTACAGCTATATAATCTGACAATAAATTGAGCACTTGCGACCGAACTAACGGAACCGCATTTCCTGTTTCGGCGTTTCATTTCAACTGTTCTGTTTGTGTTTCCGGATGCAGATTTTTCACGTGCCAGTCTAGAACCGATTGCTGGTGACAACGATAATCGCATATTTCACATTCAAACGTGCACATATCACTATCATTATGTAGCAATAGATGAAATTTCAGCTCTCGCTCTGAAGAGAACTCTTCGTCACATCCAGGTTTTGAGCAAGTATATCCTTTAACACTGTAATGTTTGTTCTGGATGTGTTCCTTGAGCGAAGCATGCGTAAAGAATTTTTCTTGACATCCGTCGTAGATGCAGCGCAGATGAAGCCTGTTTTCATGGCGCTTTTTAATGTGACTCTGTAGTTTTTCTGGCGATGTATACACCTTTTGACAGTTTTGAAACGGACATGCGTGATACCTTGTCACATGACACAGCTGCTGATGAAGCTTGAGTTTCTGATAGTTCAAAAATGACTTATCGCATTCCGGACATTCAAACTCCTTGTTGACCGGTGCGTTCTGATGTGTGCTTTGTTTGTGTGAAGAGAGTGCAGAAAATTCACCGAAACGCTCACTGCAATGATTGCATAGTAGCGAGACTGACAGGGATTCATCTTTCGCGTCGTCGGCCAATTCACATTCCTTACATTGAAATAGTTCCTTAATGTTTTTATCTTTCTCGACGTCGTCTCTGTATGCGTAAGACGGCGTAACCTTTTCACATACGTTGCAGACGAATTTTATTTGAATATGTTTTTCTCGATGCTCCTCCTGCTTTTCGACCGGAACAACTTCATTGCACACCTTACAATGGAAAAGCTGTTGAAAAATATCCTTTCCGTTTTCGTCTTTGTCTTCTTCGGCTTGCTCGTCATTTGTTGTCGATCCATCGGTTGAAACAGATGCGTTCAAATCGTTTTCGTTAACCTGCGGTTCGTTCAAAGTATCACAACCGTTTGGTGATATTTGAGGTAGCACCATCGGCCCTGGTTGAAATTGGCAAAACATTTCTGGTGACTGGACAGACCTTTGAATTCCATTATTAACATCAGAGGGATAATGATGAATGGTTGCCGGCAGATATTGTCCGTGAATGAGCGAGTCCGACTGCCCTTCAATCATGTCATAGATTTTCTTCTTCGGTGGTCTCCCCCTGCGTTTCATCCCTGGCACCCAAGGCGTTTTCTTCTTTTCCTTATCGGGCTTATTAACATTTCTCAGCTTAAAAGATGTACATATGAAATCATTTGTCGGTGTAGATTTGGCTTTTAACATGTCGGTCGTGCTCTGTCGTTTTCTTGGCCGGACATTTACCAACGACTTTGAGGAGAGTATCATTTCTTGATAGATTGCTCCGCTCTGTGCGTTAGCAATTGAAGTCGTCGTGGTCATGGTTTTAGATAGAACGCTTCCGGTCAGGTTCTGTTCGTTCACTGCGGCTTCATTTTCATTTTCTTTTTCATTCATGTTAAGTATAGTTGCTTGGACTGGAACATCGAGAGATATCGTTTCTGACGACATAGTTACGACAGGTGGCGTTAGGATATCCTCTTTTTGTTGTTGGCTTGCAACCTCCTCCTTTTCCTCATTTTGAGTTACGTTATTTTCAACGACGTTTGTAGCAGATGACACATTGACGTTTGCATTTGAGTTATTTGTTGCATTTCCTACACTTCCCGTATTCATCATGTTGTTGACGTTTAGTACGATCGCCGGCTGGGGGCATTGCGTAAATTGTGGGAAAAAATTCGTTACAGGAAAATCGAATCGCGGAACTTTAGATGTATCCGATAACATTCTAGTAAGAACCGGTACTTTAGGTGGCCTTCCTCGTTTTCTCGCAGGTCGACCAACGTTTGCAAACGAAGCATTCGGATACACCATCATCATCGGTGGATTCGGTTGAGTCTCAGTTGACATGGGAAGACTAGTAGCGGGCACGAATATTCCGTTTTGCGATGACGGAATTCCGGAAACTGGAACCAACATTAAAGGTTGTTGCAGCTGTTGTGCAGCATCTGGATCAAGCATCTCATCCATCGACTCAGGTTTAACTGGTAGTTGGGGTAGCTGTCCGTCCTGTACCAGTTCATCAATGTTTTCGTCTCCGGCAACTTTGCGTTTGTTCATTCTTTCTTGAGTTTTTCCCGGGTCATTTTTCGGCGTCCTAGTCCTCCGACTCCATGGCAGTTTTAGGACGCTGGTATAAACCCCGTGGTGGGATGTATTTTCTGCGATAAGTTTCATTTGTCCTTTCTTTGTACTGTTTTTACTGCAGGCCTTTTGAAGTTTAGCTGCCACGCCATGCGGGTTGAGCGCTTGCATGGCCATATGAGCATCAGCCTGGGACATTATTTCCTGCGTAAAATCTTCAAGTTTAGGGTCCATGTTTTGAAGTTCATTTGATTCTTGTTTCGGCGAAAGTATTACGCCATTTTCGTCACACAGACTTGCGACGAGCGGAATTGTGGATGCAATGCTACCGTTCTCATGGTTTGGTCTTGGGGAGGTATGACCATTGCCATCGGGTTCAGGTGTGTTAGTGTATCTGTATTCCATACTTTGTTCCTCCGGGGGAATCGCTACTCGAGCTGAGGTCTCCGAACCTAAGGGAGATATCATATTTTGTCTTGAAAGCGGACGACTTCCAGGGATAAAGCATTCTGAACTGCTGTCTGAGTCGCGTACAACTGTCGGAACCTTCATTGAACTTCGGAATCCATTCGAGGAAATCATGCCCCTATTGTAGTGTGTTCCAAACGTTTCTTCCTCCCAATAATATTGTTCGGCAGAATATGTCCTTGCTGGTGACGGATTTCGCTGAACTTCGACCGGTTTTGACACGTGTTCTCTAGAATGTGATTCGTATTGTCTTTGTCTGTTTTCTCCGCGAATGACTTCTCCGGGACTTCTCGGTCTGTATACTGGTTCTGCTGGTCTTTCCCTCGGTCCTTCGGATCTTTTGATGGAAACATCAAACAGCTGGCTTGACAATCGCGATCCACTTGTTGGTTTATCACAACCAGAATGTCTGCAAAAAAATGGATAAAAATATGAAAGAATGGAAGAAGGCTTTAAAAAGACTGTCATATACATAATGTATTGTTTTGTGTTCGAAGCAATGTAGTCGATTGATAGCCTGACATACTGTATAATAGCATGAAGCTTTGATAATGTTCAAGAAGAGCTTTTTGGTAGTAAATTTTGAGGATTTTATTGAATACTGATACTAGTATCTTACATGCAAATCATGTGAATTTCGCGTTATTTTAAAAATATTTGTAAACTATAGCGTTTTCATAATTTTCTTTAAAAAAACATTGTAAATTTTAATTTGTCATTCGTCATCATGGTCATGTTCGTTATTCTTTCAAAAGTACATATAAAAATACATCACTTACTGAGAATAGTCCTGCATCATTCTGCGCATTAACGATGCACTGTCCATCTTTGTCGCTCTTTTCAATGCTTGGAACTGCGACATCAGATCGGTAGGTATATCCAACTCATCATCGGTCAAAACTTTGGCATAACCATTTGTGTCATCAATTTTGTCTCTTGAGACAAACGTGTCCCGTCCTCCGTCGTATGAACTTTTATCCCCATCTTCAGAAGTAGAATCGTGAAATAACTAAAATTTAAAAAAAAGAATAAATAAAAGAAACCACATGAACCAATGATAAAAACTAATATAAGTAAAAAAATAAAAGTCGATAGAAATATAACATATTAATTAACTGAAACAGTCGATAGATGATACTGATATGGTATACACAATAAATATAAATGCACACATATCAAAATGATCAAAATGAATGAAATAACTTATGATTTATGGCTTTTTGATGCAAAATGCTGACAAGTTTGGGGTAAGGGGTTTTGATAATATAAAAGGTAAAAATTGTTCATTCATTGTGTGATAGCATCTCCACTGGAGTCTTTTAGAACGATGAATCAATCAATCAATCAAATCACATTTTTTTTTGTAGACTAAATCACAGTTGGAACAGTATAATATATGACAAAATATTACAGAGAAACAAATTGTACACGCAGTACATACATGACATACATGATATGAAAAGAGTGCAAAAGTTTTAAAATGCCCAATGAGGGCTAATAAATTGGGTTAGACTTCTGAAGAGCTGGACCCTGCAAATACCACTGATGTTAATCGATCAATTGATTTTTCATCTTTGGGAGATTTGCTTAAAACAGCGAAACACCAAGAAAAGTTTAATAAAAAGGCAAACTATTTAATGTCAATAACGGTGTAAAGTCTTTAGTAAATGCATGTTGGTCGAGAAGATTACAACTTGTTGAAAATTGAAACAACAGTTTTATTTTTTATAAATTAATTTATTTCCCCCCCTCCTCAGTTCTTAATTACCGTATATATAATCAATCTTTCTGACTTTTATAAAAAGATGTAAAAAAAACCTTTAAACTCATCATGCTCATAGAAAAAAGGAAACTCATAAATCAATTGTATATAAAAAAAATCTTTTGCGTATTTGTCGCATTCTGATACATTGCATAGTATATCGAATAACAATCCAAGATTACTGTGGATTCATTTATTTTCGTGGGTACCAATTTCTTGGTTTGATAAAAATTATAGTTTGTGGATTCCATAATTCGTGGTACAAAGATGAACTATGTTTGCATTTGAGCAATGCGATTCTCATTCTTGCCATGGTTGCAACTCGAAAGTCGCAACCAAAATTCCGCAACCCGGAATTTCGTGATTTACATTTAATGTAATAAATTTGAGAAATCGAAGAATGTCACTACATGTATATTTGTTGAATAATTGTAAATAAAGCAAAAACAGTTTTTTGTTGTTCAATAAATAAGTTACATTTTTCTTTAAATCCGGACTTGTCCTGGTTAATAGAATAAACACGCTTTCTTGCTTTAAATACAGGCTTAACTTTTATTTTTGGTATATTTAAGATCTGTGACAAATTTCACATGGAGCAGTGACATTCTCTGATTCGATCTTGCAAAAGGTGTTCTTTCACTTAGTATCAATAAACTTCCGGGTTACAATATTTAGTTGCGACTTGCGAGTTTCCCGGGCGTGAAATCAAATAGTCTCGAACCCAAACTCATACTACCAAGGTCATCTATTGATAAGCGTCTGGGTGATCGAGACTAGAAATCAAATGATTACATTACAAAACTACCAACCAGTAATTAGTACATCCATCTTTGGATTGAGTTTGAAAAAAAAATCTATAATATTTTCAAGATTGACAAGCCGGTTGAAATTGGACCAAGTCAATAATTACTAAAGAATATATTTATATTTTTAATCTGTTATTATTTGTCAGTCTGTCCATGAAAGTAATATTATTTATTTATTTATTTATTTAAGAATACTTTATTGACATTAAACCCTGTCGGGTTAGGCAAATACATATAATCAAGACAGCTGAAAACTATACAGACAAAGCCGGTACAAATGACATATACAATTAATTACGGTAATATTAAACATTATAACCCAAATATTATAACCTTGACCAACGTGGATCTCATTTTCGCAATTCTAAAGACTGCTTTATAAAATCTACAACTATGGACAAAATAGAATTATCTGGATTTAAAATTAGTTTAAGTTTATCAAGTGGTTCAAGTTGGTTAAATTCTGGTTGTGAAACTATAATTTGTCTTAAAAATTGTTTCCTTGGTTCCTTATTTAATGAACATTCAAGTATAAAATGATATTCATCATCTAATACTAGACATTTTCTACATACCCGGTGTTCACGGGCTATTTTCTTATAACGCCCAAGTTCTATTTCTAAGTTATGATCACTTATTCGTAATTTTGTTAGTATCCTGCGACTATTTGAGTTTGTTAATTTCAAATAGTCTGCAGGTTGTAATCCAGTTTTCAGTTTACTATATAAATGTAGCTTTGAGGTATTGTCTAATTTATTAATTTTTTCAATAACAAGTGCACTGTAAAAGTCATTTACCCTATTTTTGCTTACTTATTTTTCACTTCATTAAAATGTTTGTCAGAATAGTGAAAATCTTCTTTCTCAAGTTCTAGGTCATCCATTATAGAGGAAGCAAAACTATACCAGGTATATATTCCCTCTTCACTCATTTTTTTATTCATAATAAATGCATCTTTTAACAATGGGTTGATGTCTTGTGTATGAATCCTAGAATAAAAAGATAATACTTGATTTTTAATGAATGACTCCAAAGGTAGTCTCCCGAGTTCTGTTCTTGCTGCAAAGTTACTAGCAGTTTTTCTAACACCCAAAATAGCTTTGCAAAATCTTATATGAATCTTTTCAAAATTATATTTGTCTGAAAAAGACAATCTGTCACAAATTGTTCCATTTGCCAATGATCTCTGTGTTGATTTAAAAACTGAGTAGTAATCTTCCATAAACCAAATTTCACTATTATATAAAATTATAGGTCGAATCAATGTATCAAATAATTTACAAGACACATCAACCGGTACATGTTTAAAGTTTGACATGAATTTTCTCATTGCAAAAAATACTTTTAATCCCTTTTTGGAAAGTTCAGCAATAGATCTTTTGAATTTCCCCTTACTATCGATTATGTTGCCCAAAAAATTAAACTCTTTTACCTCAGTTATAGAAAAAATTTGGAGATGGTTGTGTGCCAACCTGGAATAGCATAACCTTTGTTTTATTTGTATTTACAGTTAGTTGCCATTTGTAACAGTATTTTTCTAGTTTATTTAAGGCACATTGCAAACCTTCTGCAGAGTTAGACATAATGACAAGGTCATCTGCAAAACTTAATGTATTAATACTCATTTCGTCAATGAAGAGAATTGTATTACATCGAAATAAATACTAGTACGTACTAGCATTTATGGAGGTACAGTGTAGTATATTTATCATGTTTATAGATCCATGGATCAACTAAGGTAATATTTAAACAAAGAATGAATGAATGACTTCCATATGTTGGGATTTAGAGTCTTAAAAATAACAATCACGTAAGATAATAGACCCAGAGTAGACTCCCTGCTGCCTTCCAATCACTGATAATTCACATTTATGTAGTGGCTAAGAAGTGTAGAAAAGGGCGTGTAGATTAATTTAAAAATGTTTGATATTAATCATGTTAAACACACAATAAAAAATACTGACCTCTTGATCACAGTATAAATACTAGTAAATCAATCAAGAAAAAAGGAGTAATTACTAGTATTATGTTTTTGTTTCCTCCTAACATTTCAGAAGATAACAAAGAGCCAACAAAGAGCAAAAACACTGAAAAAGGGCATAATTAGCGAAAATATGTTGCAACAAATTATTGAATATTGGTTTCCTAAGAGGATGACGTTTATAGCTTTAATGTTTACCTATAGGCATAAACCAGAGACTTGTTCAAAATCAACATTTATTTAATATCAAATTGATTATTCTTATGGTCAGTTTGTATTTATTATTTCGATACTGTTTTGCACTTTGTACATTTTTTTGTAGTTGTTTGATCATGTTGATCTTAAAATTGAATTTAGCAGTTTAAGATGGGTGAACAATTTTTTATTAAAAAAATCTAAAATTATATGAATAACAATAACGCGTACGTATAGTTTGACAACAAAAGGTGAAAAAGGGTTCGTTCAATTGGTCTTAAAATAAAGGCCCATTTCTCAGATAGCTCCCTTCTTATATTGAAGTAAGACCCATTCCCCGGATATACTAGAACTTCCCAAAATCATATCATCCTAATTATCTCATCATATGGGGATAAAAAAACAACACAAAAAATACACATTACGCCTCGTTAGAAGTTCTGTTTATTATCTCCAAAATTATTTGGCAAATTTATTTTCCAAGTAGACTTTTTTTTCTACAAACGTCAAGTACAAAGATGCCAACACGACAATAAATCAACTCAAACATTGTCCAACCGTGATTGAACATTTTTGAAGCTTTAGTAAGGCTTGGCAAACATACATAAGATCACGACGTGACGTCTCGCTTTCGTTACACTTTATCTTATGATGGCCGACAAGCATTTTCCTTATATGGAAGAAGGCTCCCGGGGAAATAAAGAGATTAGAATAACTTTTGTTTATAAGTAACATCTGGTTTTGCAAATGTGGGAAATAATGGGGAGTGTAAGATAACATCTAAAATATTTTTTTCTTATTAACAAATAAAAATGAAATTAATCATTTTGTGGCTGATGCTATTGATAAATTAAAAAAGTAATTTTGTCAAAATTTAATCCATTCAATATCTTATGATATTACGAAAAAAAAGGATGCTTATCTTCTTTGACACATCTGAGAAAATCATAAAAACTCTCAGGATACATTCAACAGTATATTGACTACTATAAAAACATTGACCTATGATTGTAAAATTGCATAATTTACTATAGAACAATTCACTACAATTAAAGCCTCCCACGTGCATGCGTATGCGAAATGCATGATCATAGATTGATATCTTAATTGGTAATTGAGCGCAAATTAATGAAAATATAGTATAAATTATCATTTGCCGATGTAAATGATATGATAACAACAGAAAATGGCCTACCTTCTGCGGTTCCTCATTTTCTTTAAGTTTTGCAGCCAGAACTCGGTCAACAACAGATGAAATCCTCTTTTGTTTACACACGGGCAGTGTACTTTTCCGCCGATGAGCCATATTTGAATTTTACTATATTATTTTTTTTCACAAGAGTCAAATTTTTAAATGTTTTCCACACTTTCTAAAAAAGTTTTAAATCTTTCCAAACACAACTTTTCCAAACTTCACAAAGCAGCCATTTGTCTCTTCGCCTTCTGTAAAGATTATCTTTGGTAACTGTGCCAAAATCTCGTCTGCTACTGTATATGATGTTCTTACATTTCCATGTGACCTGATAATTATTTACACAAATTTAGGGGGAGGGCGTTTGAACCCCTGTGGTCGCTCAGCCTCGACCAAATTTGCAATATCAACAGAATTAAAAAGTTACTGATAAAGTTGACATAATAGGGTTGCCAAATATGGTATAAGAGGAAGTTTCCAGGGATCGGTTTTCAGTAGAAATAGATGATCTAATCATCTTCTATCTTTGGTATGTATATTACACACGCGCATTAGCACGTGTGAGAGAGATTGCTTGTGTTATATTCGCTGTCCCGTAAAAGGAAGGTAACATTTCTTACATAGTTACCATGGGAACTGGATAGTGAATTGACTTCCCAATTTATAACTTCTAAGCCAAGGAAATTATCTTTACTGATTTTTGTGTATTTTCTGGCTGCCTCCCAAACAGCATCGTTTATAGCAATTTGCGATTTTATTTGACTGCAGTAAATATTGTTAACATAAGCGGACGTGAATGATAAAATCTGGCAGGAAAATATTTTCTTGCAGATTGATATTAAATAGACAAATGTATTTTAAACAACATTTTAATTAATCTTACATGGCCATTAATAATTTTCTTAAAATTTAAATAGACAACATATTGTAAACAAATGTATCTAAATCAACCTATTAAATAATCTTTCATGGGCATTAATTTTCTTAAAATTTGATGTTTAATTTTTTTAAAAATACAGTCAAAAGTGAGAATTGCAATTGTAATTGCTATAGCAATCATTTATTGTACTGTTGACAAAATTTGAAACTGTAATTTTGAAATGACGGCATGAGATCATAGACGATAAAGAGATGTGGAATAATTGTACGCGACACAACCGACATTAAAGAAACGGCAATTTAAAAAATCACAATGAAAAACAGTCAGCAGTCTTCAACATGACCAGAGGTCTGCTCGCCGCGTTGCATTGGCCCAAGACAAAAAAATGCAATACATTTGATTAAAAAACTCCCTAAATTATCAACGAAAGACTCATTTCTAGGCATAGAATAAAAAAAAACCATGTAGTTAACAGGGACAAACAAAGGCTTTGACAAGGATTCCTGGCTTAGGACAGGCACACATAAAATGTGGAGGAGCTAAACTAGTTTCATTTTGGCCCAACCTTACCCCTATTGTCCATTGGTCAATTATGGAAGCACTTATTTAGGAAATGCATAAAAAATACTTTGTTTAAATCCCCCACAATGATTGATATGAAGATATTTCGAGCATGTTTACCAGTTGATGGTCGAAGGAGCCCTCCGAGGGGGTCATCTATAGTTGGTCCACACACATGAAATACTGATTAAATATAGATTTGTTTGATGACTGGGAATTATTCTGCTTGTATCTGCAGCATCTCGTACCATGATCTTTTAAAAAAATGTATTATCCAATGGACTTTCAACAAATGGAGGTATCTCTTGACGGATTAAATGAATTTTTCCATCAGATTGTACTTGTTTGGAGGTATACATATGTAGAAAAATGTTGATCTCTTGACGGACTTAAACGATTTTTCCATCAGATTATACATGTTGTAAGCGTTATTGCTACAAGTATAGAATGCCATCACTTAACATTTTTTTTCGGAATTTATGGGTCAAATCGAAAAAAGATCACTTTTCCCCACAAAAATTTTAAAACTCAATGTTGAGAATATTCTTAGACTTAAGATGTTTTTGTTTTGTTTTGTGGAATTGGCCGGGCCTCAGAGTCTACCACGGGAGGAATATGTTCAACGTATTGGCTATCCCGTGTCTTGCTCACAAATGCAGTGGTCGTATCTTGCTCCTAATTATCTATGGTTTACAAAGTGAAATATTTGGCTGATATTAAGAACAAGTAATTCAATTTTAGATTAAGAATTCTTGAAAAAAATGCAATAAATGCATCACTTTAAAAATACACCTCAGTTCCACATGGAAAAAAATCCAGGGGGGGATTTACTCCCATTGTAAGTAGTCATTACCTATGCCACAAGACAGGGTCTACTTTTCACAAGTATCTAGTCTTGAACATAATTTTCTATAGGTTTATAAATACATTGACGTCAAAATGCTAAGCATCTGTGATTCAACATGTCATTTTCATCATAGAACCATCAACTTCCAAAATTGATTTTTTTTTAAATTTTAGATAAATGGGGCAAACTTCGTTAAACTTCATTTAAAAAGTATGAAAAAGACTACATTTGACTGTCCAATACCAGTGACAAAGTGTTGAAGTATGGTTTGCATGTATGTCACGAACAGGGCCAGGTTTGCCCTCATCTGCACAAAGGTATGCAATATATAGGAGAGTACCCCCTCCCCCGGAGGAAAATTGTAATTAATCTATTCTTTTTTAATTACCTAGGTCTACGTGTATATACCTGCTGACAACGAAAAAACTATAAACTGCATTAAAAAGTTTCCCAAGAGTTAGAAGCTGAAATGTTAGATTTTGATTAATTAACCCCATGCTTTAGCTGGACCTACTGTTCTCATGGATGTCGAAATAGTCGTCGAAAAATGCATGTCTGAGTGACTCAAAGAAAAAGGTGTGTATGTTATGGAACTCATTGCACCTTAGAAAATTAAAACTAAAGTTATGTTTAATTATCTCAGTATTCACCATGCAGTTAGACTTTAAAAAAAACCATACAATTTTAAAAATAGATTCATATTGAAAAAAACAAAAAACAAAATGCAATGACCACGATAAAAATCCTTGGAAAAGGTGCAGGGAAACTTTCAAGTATTGATACACCAGTATTTAATTCCGTTAACGGCTCAAAGTAAAGAAATTCTAAACAGAATGTGTCACAATTATTTGCTATCCAAGTAATATTTTGAACTGAAAGTAAGTCATCAAATCGAGACATAAAAATAAAATAGCATATCATCGCTAAAAGTAGAAAGAGTAATTGTACAAACACATTAATGTCAATAAATTACAAACATAGTTGGCTATATTAGTTGATTCATGAAAAAATACGATTCCATTAAGAAAATACCGTTAAACAAGGATGTAAGGATTGCAACATCGTAGTTTGTACTTTGAATTATTTGACTGACTTTGTCGGGATTTCATTTGGTTTTATCATAGACATGTATATCAAATTTACGATTTACAGGTCTATGGTTTTATGCATTTTCAACATTTTGGGAATTGTGGATTTCCTTTGTTTGAGTTCTAGTGCTGCTGATGAGGATATAAATATGGAAATTTCCATTCAGCTAATAAAAAATATTTAAAGTAAATATGTGTTGTAGTCTCCGTGTCTCTCATTTTTATTAGATTTTCATTAATAATTCATAGTTTAGAGCACTGAGAAACAACAATATACATTTCTGTTTATTTTTTAATTCGTAGTTTGAAACAATTTCGATTTGTTTGGAAATTAATATCTCTATTTTTTGACATTTTAGCGGGAAAACTAAGGGATACTACTGGAAATTCTCTAACAGAGTTGCCTCCCCTTTGTTATTTCACAAGAAAAAAAATGGACGAGTCAGAAGTTTTTGCGTATTAGCAAAACTTTACGGTTCTAGAGCTTAAGAACTTTTATTAGACAAGAGGGCTAGGCTAAGTAGGAAGCCTAAGCCCTCCTGAAGACAGAAGAAATGGCTGCCAAAGCAATCACAAACATGTTAAAACGAGGAAAGGTTCTTCTTCGGGTAGTCCTGAAGAAAAACACAGGTACCCACCGTCCTGTTGAAGTTAGACAACCAGCTGCAGAAACTATCCGTTTCCAAACTTTTCAAAATGCTACACCAATCCGGGCATTCCTCTTCACAAGCCGAGTTTCGATTCAAACTATTGCAAGCCAGTTGAGAAGAAAAGCTGCCTTTGAATTTGGGAGGAAACAACAACTTCCATTTTTGGGTTTCGTTGGATTGGCCTTAGCATCATCGGGGAGAAATGAAAATGATGTTTTGTCAGAAGAAATAAGGGTAAAACACTGTTTTCTTTTTTAAACCTCCTGGCTCATGTGCATTTTATTCTGTTATTCTGTATACATGTCATAAATTTCAGACACAGGTGTTCTCTAGTGTACTACATGTATCTAGTATGGATCACTCGCATGTTATACATTGTAGCATTTTATTACAATCGGTGTTTATTACAATAACATATCTCTCCGTGAGAGTTATGATTCCCGCCCATTGACCTCAAGGCAGCAATACAATTTTATTTAATACACACTTAAGTAAATATTATGGAATATTTAATTTTTCATACAGATAATTACTTCATAATTTAATATTGAAAAGTCGGTTTGATGATTGAAAATGATGTAAAATAACATTTTCTAAGCAAATAATATAGTATTATTGCGTAAAGTTTTCCATATTGGCTGAGTTATTGGTCCAAGGCTAGCCATAGTCAAAATTTTGACTCTCATCTTATTTCCGCTGCAAAGAAATTTCTAGGAAATTTTTAAAAAAATATATAATTTTTGTGTTAATGTCCTGTGCACAGCACAGAAGATGACTCAAGAATTTCATTCTTTGTCATGTTTGTTAACTGCTTAAAAAGTTAGATTTCATATTTGAAAAAAAAAATACACTGCATTTTTCTTTTTAAATGCAATACTCGCTGTGCTCGTTGTCATTTAAGTAGTCTATTCAAAGGAAATACTCCAGCTTGTAAAAAAGATTGATCTGAAACCACTTGACTTAATGCAACAAACCTTGATGCAAAAATGTATTTTAGTTTTATAGTGTGTCTTTAACAAACCTAGAGACTTTACCATTTAAGGGAAGTCTTGGTTTTTGTCTCGCCTGGGAGGAATAGCTTTAAAAGGGGAGAGATAGGTATGAATTTTCTTGCCTTTTCCGGCTATTCCTCCCAGGCGAGACATAGGTATGACTTTCTGGTGACGGCGGCATCGTAAACTTTTTTGTAAGACTTTTGTGGAAAATGAATTACTTGAAAAGTAAAATAGCTAGGCATCTGATATTTGGTATACAGAGACAATTCAGGTTATGGTATACGAAACTGTTACCATGCTGTGTGACCCTGACCCCATTTTTACGCTCCAGTGACTCTTTTTTCAGACCGAAAACTTCTATGTAAGACTTTTGTGGAAAATGAATTACTTGAAAAGTAAAATAGCTAGGCATCTGATATTTGGTATACAGACAATTCAGGTTATGGTATACGAAACTGTTACCATGCCGTGTGACCCTGACCCCATTTTTATGCTCCAGTGACTCTTTTTTCAGACCGAAAACTTCTATCTAAGACTTTTGTGGAAAATTAATTACAAGAAAAGTAAAATAGTTAGGCTTCTGATATTTGGTATACAGACAGTTGGGGTTATGGTCTACTCAACTGGCACCATGCTATTTGACCCTGACCCCTATTTCATGGTTCAGCGACTCTGTGAACTTAGATGTTTTTTCGGGCCAAAAAAACCCTTTGTAAGACTTTTTTGGAAAATGAATTTATTGAAAAGTAAAATAGCTAGGCATCTGATATCTGGTATACAGACACTTCCTGTAATGGTCTATGCAACTGGTGCCATGACATTTGCCCCTGACCCCATTTTCCTGGTTCAGTGACTCTGTGGACTAAGATGATTTTTGGGGACAAAAAACCTGTTTGTAAGACTTTTGTGGAAAATGAATTGAGTAAAAAGTATAATACCTATGCATCTGATATCTGGTATACAGACACCTGGAGTTATGGTCTATGCAACTGAGACCATTGTCCTATGACCTTGACACAATTTTCATGGTTCAGTGATTCTGTGGACTTATATGATTTTTGGGACAATGAAAACTTTTATGGAAAATAAATTAAGTTAAAAGTATAATAGCTAGCTTCTTTGTAAGACTTTAGTGGAAAATGAATTACTTGAAAAGTATAATTAAATAGCTAGGCATCTGATATTTAGTATACAGACATGTTATTGTGTACACATCTGTCACCATGCCTTATGAGTTTTGACCCTGACCCCAAGTTCATGCTTCAGTGACTTTGTGAACAGATTATTTTAGGTCATAAATGTCTTTGCAAGACTTTTGTGGAAAATGAAGTACTTGAAAAATACATTGTATAATAGCTAGGCATCTGATATTAAGTATACATACAGTGCATGTTATTGTGTACACATCTGTCATCATGTCTTGTGACCCTGACCCCAGTTTTATGCTCCAGTGACTTTGTGAACTTAGGTCTTTTTTCAGGCTTTAAACATGATAAATGTCTTTACAAGACTTTTGTGGAAAATGAAGTATTTAAAAAGTATAACAGCTAGGCTTTTGATATTTGGTTTGCAGACAGTTCAGGTTATGGTGTACACAACTGTCACATGCTGTGTGACCTTGACCCTATTTTCACGCTTCAGTGACTTTTTAGCTCTTTTTTAAGGCTGTAAATGTCTTTGTAAGACTTTTGTGGAAAATGAATTTCTTAAAAAAAGTATAATAGCTAGGCACCTGATCTTTAGGATATTGATGGATGAATCAAATCAGGGTTTTTGGGTAGATCACCATGTCATCTGATCTTGACCTCATTTCTACACTAAATGACTGTTAATATTGTTTTTTTGTTTTGTTTAGTCTTTTATGATAAGTATGTTTCTCAATGACTATGATATCTAGAATTATTTTGGTTGGTCCACAGGAAAATGTTGAGAATTTATGAATAAATTGTCGAATAACTAGGTATTTCAATGGTGCCAGCAGGCAGGACATACTTTAGTAATAATAACTTTATTTGCAAATTACACCCATGGGGGTCAAGCAAACACAATACAACATATAACATATTTACATTCAAACAATCACATGTAATTAATTAGATAAGAACTTTGACCGATATGGACCCTATCTTCGCAGTTCCAAGGACTGCTTTATAAAGTCATTTATAAAGTCATTTATAAATGGTAAAAGTTCATTTTTAGCAGATAAAATAACAAGTAGTTGCTCGGCAGGTTCTCATTCTAAAAAGATTTAATATTAGATATTATAAAGAGTAGATCGAAAAACTGAATATTTTGAGCAGTGTGTAAAGAAATGAAGCTCATCTTCAACTTTGTTCTCATGACAGTATCTTTTAGTGTTAACTCTGGTTTGTTCTGGTCAGAACTTTTTTGTGCAGAGTGCAGAAAAAAATATTTATTTTTAAAAGGTGTCATAACAGAATGTTATTTTTCATTACAAGCATGATTAAATAATAAATCATTCTACAGAACTTTTTAGCTGCCAAAATATATGTTTTATCAAAAATTGAATAAAAAATTATATCATGTATATAAATGTCTAGCATCAAGCAGATCTTGTACATGTGTCAACACTCCAATGCTTAGAATTTTGCTGTTTCACTTGAAAACACATAGTTCAACTTGCCCTTTCTTGAATTTTTTTGCAACTGTTTTCTCATCATGTTCAGTAACTACCAATTACAGCCATTTGATATTTGGTATACAGGATCAGGGTGGGGTCCCATTACTTGGGATTTGATTTCTACCTACTTAAAATTTAACGAAATCCTGCCATTTTTGACTTTGACAGATTTTTTTTGTCTGATGTTTTAATTTTTTGTTGAACATCACACTTTTACTTTTTGATTTTTATATTACAACACAATCCATTCACCAATATCCAATCAGATTAAATGTTTGCACGACCTCATGTGGTCCTTTATGGAAAACCACGTGATTTTCTAAAGTATCTTAGTAATCAGCCAATCATAATGACGTAAATTTTCGTTGTTAAGTTTGCACACTTCACTTTACGCTACAATCGAAAGTTCATAGTTAAATCAGACGGGTTGTATCGATGCAAAACATTAAACCATGCCAGGTTTGACAGGTTAGGCAAAAAAAAATCATAAACCAAAAACACATATAAAGAATGCAAATGCTAAATTTTTGAGATCATTACACACTGTAGTGATATCATCAACCTGTTCTAGTTTGTAGACAGTTTTACTTGACAAATATTTTAAAAATTTGGATGGTTAAATGTTTTGGCTACACATTTCTTTCAGGAAACATTACAGACGAGAATTAAGACAAGTCCAACTATCCAACAGCTGTCTTTGGACTCTTTTGACCTTGGTCATGTGATTGGTAGAGGCTGTAATGCAGTGGTTTATGAGGCTAAATATAAAATCACAGAAAACATTGAAAGGGATATAATCAGTATTGAGAAATCTTCAGGTAAAATAATTAGGGGAAATAGATCCATGAAGGTCACAAATTGGTTTTGTATTTTTAAAGATTTCAAACTACAGCTCCAAAAGTGAGCCATTAACTATTTTTTCCGTACACTACATGTACCAATGTATTTCCAAAAAAAAAAATTACCAGACTTGTTCCTGAAATAAAAACCAAAAGTCGTATAAATACTTGAGATGTTTTTGTTGATTTCAATATTTGATGAAACCTCTTCTAAGTTTACAAAAAACATTTTTTTCCATGATAAATTTTGGTGGAATTCTATCATGTCTATAGAAAAAATGATGCTAAAATTTTTTTTACTTGAGTTTCATTATTCAATAAAAAAATGTATCTAATACAAAGAAACATCAATATTTCTACTTCATTTAATTTTCGTTTCACCAAAATCAGTTCAGTAACCATCTGTACTTCAACTCTTCATGAATTTTACTGAAATGAGTCGAGATTTATCAGAACTCTTCATGCATTGTAAATGCAAGATTTATCTGAGCTCTTAATTTCTGAAAGATTGCACAGGATAATATCATCATCAGCTTTTGGGCAAGATATTCTAAAGCATGCCATTTAAAGTTGAATTCTCAAATATTGTACATGTTGTACATAAATTTGATATTAAAAGTATGGATGGGAAAATTACCTTGTCACCAGCCCTATGACATTCTAAGTTTGCGTGCCCCTATTATTTTATGTAATCTTATATTTATATTTCCAGATTATGAAGTTGTTGAAGAAGACAAATGGTTTCCACCAGAAGATTCTGTTACTGTTCAACAAGAGACCACTCTTATTGTCCAAGATGAAGTACAAAGGGAGATAACTGTGGATATTCATCAAACTCAAGATGACTCGGACAGCTTTATTATTTTAGATGATGATGTTAGCGAAAGCTTCTCTTTTGTTAGCAGTCCTGACCATTGCTTTGAATATCCCTCTACACAAGATAACAGCATTATTCAGCCCATTGCTATTGCTGTTTTGGACAATGACAATGACCTTGAAGATCTGACTGTAGAGGATTCCGAGGATGACAAATGGATGTGCCCAGGTGATGTGAATTATTATAGTATGTTTTGTTCTTACTGTAATGTTAGTATAATGTTAAAAACACTTGATTTCTTTCTATAATAACATGGCATTTTTAAAAGTCATGCTTAATTTGTCATAAAAAGTCAATTTAATAAGTTTAACTGAATTATCTTTCTGGATTTTGAAAACCAGCTTTATGCTTCTCTAACTCTCCTGTAAGCTCGCAGTTTGCAAGCATGATCTTTGTAGCCTACTCTTATTACAATCTACAAAGGATCTTTGCCTCTGGTATTTCTCTCCCCATAGACAGGACAAACTTTGTGTCTTTTCCGAAGGACATGCATAGTTTCTTGAGTAATTGTTATTTTAACAAGTCTCCAAGGATAAAAGTGACAGTAAGTTAACTTTGATTTTATCAATAAATGAAATGAAGGTAATACAATATAACAAAATATTTTTGGGTTGTAATGATTAATCCCAAAGAAGAAAAGACATATCAGAGAAATTAAAGGGGGTCCTGAACACGAATCACGAAGAATAAAAAAATGCAAATAACGAAACAGGGAAATATGGCTAAAATTTTATTCGTGGTTAAAAGTTTGACTGTGTATTACTGTAAAGCATGCCTTCACGAATCACGGACAAAATACTTTGCTGAGAAGAGTTCACATGCAATATCCAATCACAATGCAAGGAAAAATATTTCAACAAATCACAATTCAGGGAAAACAAAAATTGCCAATAAATAAGAAGGAAATAAATCCATCGGCCCCTCATTAAAGACCACAATGGTTGTGACTATTATAAAAATAACTTCAGAAGAAATGGAAGGTTGTACCAGATTTACTGACGCCAGACCTCCCTCTTTCATTGCAATCTGTTAGGGACATTAAACACAACCAAAAACAATCCATTTTCAAACTTTTAAGTTATTTTTAAATCAAACTTACATTTCATTTACATGAACAACTGGAATAAAAATTAATTAATAATTAGAGATGACATTCTGAAAGTTCATTTGACTTACTTTGTAGATAATGCTGACAACAACAATAGCACAAAATATGACTTGGCTATTAAGATGATGTTCAATTATGAAGTAGAATCCAATGCAGAACATATAATGAGAGCAATGGAAAAGGAAACAGTACCAGCCAAAGTACCAGTTTTTCAGCTAGGAGAATCTTGGGAAATTAGGTTTGTAGAGCCGAAGACAGAAATATGGATGGAAAATTTTAAAAGTAGAAATAAAACATTTACATTAGATAATAGCTTATTTCAACAGGCATTCATAAAGCGAAATTTTGAAATAGTTGTTTGATTAAACTATATAAATCTTTCTGAGATAGAAATTGACAAGCATCCTTGGGAAATTTATTATATTGGAAATAGGGATATAATGTTTTTGCCGGGTCTGTCTGTCTGTTCAAAAGTCCATCTGTAATCAAAATTTTCGTCACAAATTATCAATCATAGGCTTTTGATATTTGGTAAGTAGGTTCAGGTAGGGGTCCAATATGGTTGGATTGATTTTGAGGTCTGTAGATCTTGTACTTCCTGATTTATGAGCCGACTTGGAAAGACAATTACTTTGACTTTTTTATTCCTAACTCTTAATAGGTAATCTCTGTTCATAATGTGGGGGTGTGGGGTATGTGAGTGTGCTCACTCAGGTTCTTTCATTTAAAAGTCCGGATTAGCAATGGTACAAAAAAATCTATAATAAGTTCATTATTGTCAAACTAGCAGTTTTGTCCTATTATATTGTGAGATTACTTAAGTTCTTGCTTATCTTATTGCCATTTGTTGAATTTTTCTACATTTTAGACATTTATTAACCAAATACCTGTCTTATTTCTTACAATACTTCAGAGAAGTGAGGTTAACAGGTCTCACTGTATGTCCAGGTTAACAGGTCTCACTGTATGTCCAAACACAGGTCTCACTGTATGTCCAAACCAACCAATGTGTGTTTTATCTATTTATATAGTTATCTTTTTCAGCAATAGAGTCAGGCTCAAATCATTACCCCACCATCCTAACATTGTTGATATGGTAGGAGCTTTTGTTGACCCTGTCAGTGTACCAGAGTTGTCAGTTGCCATGGAAACATATCCTGCAGCGTTGCCAAGGAGACTGTATGAACAAGGCTTGGGAAGGAACATGACTATGTATATTGTGATGAAAAGGTTTGTAGATAGAAATTGAAAATTTCATGAAAAATAAGAAATTTCTCGAAAATTTTCAGTGGTTTTAGTAGAAATTTCTTTACTACAGTTATGTCGACTTGGCAAAATTGTTTAGGAAAAGGCCGATAACATAGTCTCACTTGCCAGTCTGACCAAAACACCATCGGTCCAATATATAAAGTAAAATGAAATGACTGTCATGAAATAACAAATAAAATCGTGATATTAGTCAAAATCAAAGGACATCTGGTCCAGTGCAATTCTGACTTTGATGAAAATCACTGGACTTGTCCACAGGACCGATGAACTTTGCCATGTCTGGTTTTGAAATTTATACCAAGAATGGCATGTGAACCTGATGCAGCACATAATATGTTTGACTTATCACTACTATTGTAAAGTAACTCTTATATACATGTGAAATATCTTTAGAAAGCATTACAATATTAATACAAAATGTAATATGATTAAGGCCCGGCCTTTTAAGCGAGCATCAAAAATCTATATACCTTTTAAAATAAATCCATGTGCTCCACCGGCTAAGTGTAACGTAAAGAGGGAACTTTTAAAAAAGGAATTAGGTAGTAGCAAAGTCTGACCCCACCCAACCCAAATCATATGCACTTGAGAAATTTGTTGTTAAAATATCTGGGATCAATACTCTACTTATTAAAAATTCAATTAAATATTTATGCAAATAATAAATCCTGTAACATTCTGGGACGACATTTAGCAGGGACGAAATTATCACTTTTTGGATTACGTGACGTCATTTCCTTGTCAGAGTATTTCGCGCATCTTCAGCAGACCAAAACAACATTCAGATTCTGTCAGGTTTTGTGAGATTTTCTGAGTATCAGTGTTTTATTTGAAGCATTGGTAACAGAAGGTACATTAAGAAACCTGGCGGAATAAACGGTGAAGTAAAAATATCATGCAGGATTGAGGAGATTGGGTGAAACCCAACAGGGTGGGACTCTTCTTTCATTTTCAGGTAAGAACCTTTTATTTATTATTATGAGTAGGTTTTATTCAGTAAATTTATGTATTTCTTCATCTTACTTAGAATTTAACAAAGCTTGGTCAGTATCATGCATTTGGTATGACTAGTCATTGGGACGATGTTGCCAAAAGCTAGCTCGGTAATTTCCAGAAAATCGTTTTTCAGCGGAAAAGACCGAATGGTGTTAAAATCTGTGTGTAAAAATAAACAAGTGGATGAATGAGGGTTTTATCAATGTTTTTGAATTTCTATTTTTTTTTATTTTAGCATAACAGATTATGATGTATTTTTTATAAGCCCAGAAGGTTGATTGTTTGACTTGCTCCGTGCCTATTAAATTTTTTACTCCGTAAAAGTAAACCTGTGCCGGTTTTATCGTCAGTATATTTCTGGCACATCTCAAAACATGCGCAATGCCGTAGGGCTCGCATCTGCGATGCTCGCTATAATAAACTCTGTTTCTACAGAATTTGAAATATACTTGTCATACTGTCAGGGTTTTCCACACTTTTTGGAGTAAAAGGTTGAATCACTAAAGTAGAAGGCAGGGGGTCTGGGGGTTTAAGGGCTGTTCCATTTAAATTGATGTTGGGGAGGGGGGCCCACTTTGTTCAAGACCCCCTCCCCCCCCCCCCCCATCAATATAAAAAAAAATCATTACACATCCACAAATAAAGGCATTTTAACTTCCCACCAACAGAAAAATAAAAAAACTGCATCCACCCACCCCCACCTGTCCCATGTCAATTTAAATGGAACAGCCCTAAGGTATTTGAATGTGATTTGGACACCGCTCTTGGTAGCATTATTATTATTTTTTTTAATAAATGATTTTAAAATGCATTAAATTTTCATGACAAATATGTAAAATATATAGGTACGGGTACCAGAACATGTATGAGGTGACCAGGTTTTTTGAAGTCATATTGATTTCCAAAATCCAATTTATATATGTTTTACTTTAAATTAAGAGCAAGTTATTAAATTAATTTAAATTTTTTTTTATTTGAATCTTGAATTTTCATGACTCACATTTGATAATAATGTATGCCCGGCCCAGGGGACACAATAACATAAAACTGTTAAACTTAGTTTAACTTACTTACCAGAAAATATATATTGGTACAAGTTTAACTTACTTACCAGAAAATATATGTTGGTACATGTAGTTCTACAAAATTTATGGCTATTTTCTTTCAACTGATATATTCATTGCAATTTTAATTTACATACAGAATTATTTTCATTTAGACTTTAAGTTAGTGATTCAAATCAATGAACAGACAGATAAATGTTTTTCACTGTTTGAGCTTTACAGTTATTTTATTTTAAGTATATACATGACATGTTATAAGACGTCAAATTCTCAGCGGAAAACAAATCCCATGCAATTAATTTAACCAAACACCGGTGGATATTGTAGGTTTCAAAATTATCATTATTTGCAACTTCATAAAAGGTTTAACACACATATATTACCATCTTTTCTTACCATCGGTTAGTTTCTGCCTTTAAGTAAAATAGTTTGTTATATCTATACCCCTGCTTGAAAAGTGGGGGGTATATAGTGATAGGGGTGTCCATCCGTCCATCCTTCCGTTCACTTTAGGGTACCCATCTCTTATCCGCAACTCCTCCTTAACCCCTATATAGATTTTTCTGAAACTTACATACAATCTTTGTGACATAATGTAGATATGCACCTACTAGTTTAAAATCTGATCAGAATGATTTTGGGGTTTCCCATAGCAATACATGGACTTGGCCATTCGACTACATGGGGGTACCCATCTTTCATCCGCAACTCCTCCTTAACCCCTGGATGGATTTTCATGAAAATTTCACACAATCTTTGTAACATAATGTAGATGTGCACCTTCTATTTTAAAATTTGATCAGAATGATTTTTGGGGTTTCCCATAGCAAAACATGGACTTGGCCATTTGAGAACAAGGGTTACCCATCTCTTATCCACAACTCCTCCTAAACCCCTTGATGGATTTTCATGAAACTTTCACACAAAAATTTTATCTGATAAATTTTTTGGGTGGCAGTGGGTATTTATTTGTGAGCTGCTGCTCACAGTTTTTCTAGTTCTATTTCTTTTCATTGCAGTTTTATACACCGGAAACGCATGTAAAATTATACCAGTGTTGACACAAAGAAATTCAGTAAATTATATTTTGCATTGAACAGGGACTATGAGAGAGCACCATTAAAAACGAACACGCTACGAGAAAAACAAACTTCAGCTTCCGATTTCTCTACATTATAAAGAATTAATTTTCATTCATATTTTTTTATAGCAATAGGTAACATAGATTTGGCAGAAAAGTAGCCTGTCAAAATACAATGGCAATATATCCGGCTAACGGCTTCAAAGGAAACCACTGTACTGGTAATGTGAAATGTGCCTATAAATACAACCATATATCAGAACCAGTTGTTTATAAGTTATCCACCCTAATATAATAATTATCACATCGTAACAGGTTCATAACCTTTGACCCTAGCCTTGACATATATTTTTAGACATGATATAAGGCAGTACCTTAAGGATGAGAAAACAAACACCAGGACCAGTTTCAGTCATTAACCTTTGACCTATCTTTGAAAAAAAATGACCTTTGACCTATCATTTCAGATATGACATGACATTGAGACAGTACTTGCAGGACCAAAAACCAAACATCAGGACCAGGTGTCTGTTATTGGCTCAGCTACTGGAAGGCATTGTACATTTATGTCAGCATGGTGTGGCTCATCGAGACATCAAGAGTGACAACCTTTTTATAGAAATGTCAGGTAGATAATATACAATTATAGCCTTTTGGTGAGGTCAATACATGCATGTTTTTATCGACTCAAGAAAAAGCTATATTGACTGAGGACAAAGTCCAAGGTCAATATATTGTTTTTCTGAGTTGATAAAAAAAAATTAAAAAGCAACACATTTGGTTACAATCTGTTTTCTAGATCTAGGGCATGTAATCATAAAATAGTTATCAAGGCAACAATCTTTCAAGGATATAAATTTTATAAAACCCAAATTCAAGAAATTTTAGACATATTTATCATGATATCATGACCATTAAGAACAAATGTTGTTTAAGAAAAAGCATGTTTGTCATTGAAGTGTAAAAACAGCCTCACTTGTGCATTTCAGTGTTTTTGAATTTTATTCTGCAATTTCTTGAATATTGTCATATATTATTTGTTTCAGAGGATGGTTCTACTCCTAAGTTGGTGATTGGTGATTTTGGATGCTGTTTAGCAAACACAGACTATGGACAAAAACTACCTTTCTTCACAAGAGATGTCGACAGGGGAGGAAACTGTTCATTAATGGCACCTGAGGTATAACAAGATTTCTTCTCTTTCAGTTATCAATTCTGTTTTCTGGAGTCACACATAACAAGGTGGAAAAATACACACAACAGCTTAAAACATAGGTAGTCTATTGATGAAGCTCAATAGTGTCATTTAATGGGAATGGACTTAAAGTTAATAGAATTTAAGTTTTCATTCATGCAGAACAAGAAGGTCACAGTCACCATTTAAACCATGCATCTTGCTAAGCATGCCTTGATGAATCTACCATACTACTTTTGTTGATGTGGTACTTGCCTGTTAAGGGGAATAGGCTTAACCATTCTTCTATAAGTGGTCATCCATGAGAAAATATAAGTCACTTCCAGCATCTGAAGCATGCATTTACTTGCACCTAAAATTTCAATATCGTTGATGTTGCACTTTTCTGTAAGCAGGAATGGACTTTAACCATTCATTCATGCCAAAAATAAAGGTAACATCCAGCATTCAAAGCATGCATTGTGCTTAGCATCACTAGCTGCATCTATCATACCACCTTGTCAGTAATTGGGCATGGACCTTAACCATTCTTCTGTAAGTGTATGCAATCCAGGAGGATATAAACACCCTGTGCATCACATAATAGAAAATAATGAGATGTGGAACAAGTGCACGTCACACAGCCCACAATCAAGCAAGAATTAAGGAAACTACAATGGACAACCACCAGCAGCCTTCAACGAGGCCAGTAGAGGCTGCTTGCGGTTCTGCAATTGGCCCATGGTCTAAATAAAATGCATAATATCCAAATCTAGTCCTGAAATTGTCACAGATAGACCCCCTTGTAAAGAAGGAACAGAAAATATTAAAAAGACAAGTACAAACAAAAGCTTTGTCAAAGATTCCTGGCTTAGGACAGGCACATATAATTTGTGGCGGGGTTAAACTAGTTTTTTGGGCCCAACCTTCCCCTATTAATATTCCTAGACAAAGCACAAAAACTTAACACACAATTTAAAATCAAATCAATCAAAGTTCAATTCCACTAAAGAGGACCTAAGACAACAGACAACAAGATCAAATGAAAGGACGGTAAAGGATATCTATAGAACACTCGCATAAGTCTCCTCTTTTCATAAAATGAGCTAAAACTGCAATTTTGAAAAACAAAAATTTTGCCAAAAATGCTACTTTTATGTTTGTTGCCACCATAACTTTATTTCTAGTCATCCTATTGCTTTGTACTTTGGCATTAATGTTTCTTGACATAACAGGGTGAATTGGATTGATTTTGAGGATCCCCTTTTTTGTTTCGAAATTAGGGGACCAAAAGGGGCAACAAATTCAAATATTTTATTGTTTCTACCATAACTTTGTTTCTAACTTGCTTATTGCTGTGAAATTTGTGAAGATTGTTTCTTACAATCAAAGAATTGACCTGATGAAATTTTGCAGGCCCCATTTTTCCCTGTTATGTAATTAGGGGCCAAATGGGGCCAAAATCGAAATTTTTATATTAGTGGTTCGATTTTTGAAATTTTTTTGCATGTTTGGTCTTGTCAAAAAGCAATATAAAATTGAGAATCAATTTTTGCGACCCCCCTTTTTCCCCTTATTATGTAATGAGGGGCCAAAAGGGATCAACATCGAAACTATTTTACTTATGATCCAAATTTGAAATTTTTTATTCTTGTCAAATAGTGGATACAAAATTGAGAATTAATATTTGCAACCCCCCTTTTTCCCCCTATTATGTAATTAGGGCCAAAATGGAAAATTTGTGGTCTAATTTTGATCTCCAAAAGATTTACAAACACAAGCTTTAGTAAAGATTCCTGGCTAAGGAAAGGTACATGGTCAGATGAAAAAAGTTTTTTGGGCCTATTCTTCTTATTCTTATTTAAATGTAATCTCTATGGTTCAATTAACTAGAACTAAATCTTTTGAGAACACTTGATGTAACTGACAGCTAGCTCAGAAGCATCTATTAGCTGATTTATCAAATCAAATAAATGTATTTTAAATCCATTGTGGACATTGGAACCTATTATGCTTAACACACAATTTAAAATCAAATCAATCAAAGTTCAATTCCACTAAAGAGGACCAGCACAACTTTTCAAACTGTAAATTACTTAATGATTTATTAGACTGGTTTCTTTTATATAGATATCAACAGCTACAGCAGGACCTGGTGTATGGCTAGATTACAGTAAAGCTGATCTTTGGGCAGTAGGATCTCTTATGTATGAACTGTTCGGATTGGATAATCCATTTTATCCCAACCAATCTCAAAGACTTTTAGATAGCAGAACATACAGAGAAGAGGAATTACCAAAGTTGCCAGGTACTATAATTATGACCTGGGCTTGACCCCCTATCAAGAATATGGTTGCATAATAGGTTCCAATGTCCACAATGAAAATCAACACGTTTATTTAGTACCATTTAGGATTTGCACAAAAACTTTGTGTAAATCCAACAATGGTTTTTCCAAAATACTTAGATTTTTTGCTATGTTAGTCTTTATTGTTTTCTCTACTTTGAAAAGGACAAACAAGTAATAATGTGAACAAGCTCACAAAAGGATACCCCGCTTCATATTGGACTCTGTACTGTAAAAAATAATCTCAAGTCAGTTATCTCCTCTCAATGATAACCAAGAGCAATGCAAGTTCTTCATGCACATCTAAAGATGGCCTCAATAATAACCAAGATCAATGCAAATTCTTCATGCACATCTAAAGATGGTGTACTTCCTTCATGTAAAATTTCATCAAAATCCATCAAGCGGTTAAGGAGGAGTTGCTCTTACCAGGTCTGCCATTGAATAATGTATTAAAAAAGTCCAATTATCTCCCCTGAACGATGTCTGATTACAATGAAAATTCTTCATGCACATCTACATATGATGTACTTCCTTCCTGTAAAGTTTCATCAAAATCATTAAAGCGGTTTAGGAGAAGTTGCACTTACGAGGTATGTATTTGAAAAGTCTAAGTTCAATTGTTTCCCCTGAATGATGTCCTCCGAAGGCAATGAAAATTTTTCATGCACATCTACATATGATGTACTTCCTTCATGTTAAGTTTCAGCAAAATCCTTCAAGCAGTTTAGGAGGAGAAGCGCTTACAATTTATGTGGACAGACCAAAGGACAGACAGACAGGGTGTTTCCTATATACCCCCAAACTTTGTTTGCGTGGGGTATAATAACAAGAATATGTTCAAAACACATAATGCCCCATCTCACAACATAAAGTATGGATGGACGAATGTACTGACAAACAAACAGATGGATGAATGAATAGACCCATACTTTCATAGATGGGACATTTAATTTTTTGTTAAAGCAAAAAGCAATACATATTTATATATGGAAAGTTTTAAAAATGTGCATTGTTATTGTGTAATGAAGTGGATATTTTTTTTAGGGAAATATAAACTCAAAACCTTTGCTGTATAAAAATACACAAAAAATATCATCCTTGATAGGTTATGAAAAGTTATCTCTCTTCTTTAAGCAAATTGTTGTCCCCCGCCGCAACGCGTCTGAGGGACCTAGTAATGTTGACGGTCCCTCCGTCCGTCAGGTTTTTTGTGGGTGCAACTTCTCGAACACTACTGAGCGGATGTTGCTGAAACTTTACACACTGATAGGGTACTATTAGTAGGTGATCATCCCAAATTTAAAATTTTCAAATAGCCAACGTTTCCATGGAAACAGGTAAGAAAGGTCAAAATATAGTACATTCAATATCTGTTACCTAGGTGCACAGGGTTCTGAAATTTTGTAGGCTGATAGAGCAAAAGGTATTCTATAATAATACGGGAAAAAAAATTTGAAGCAATATTTACAGTTTTCGAGTTATTTACGAGTTTGTGATTTTCTGGTCCAAAAAATGGGACTTTGTCAAACATTTTTGACTGAATGATTTTGTCTCCGAAACAACAAATTTCTATCTTTTCTCAGAGAGTATATCGCTCCAATTTACATACCACACAACTTTCATGCGGCAGCGGGGGACACATGGTTATGCGTAGCAATCTTGTACCCCTTGACTTGGGGAAATTAACAACAAACTAATTTTTGAAAAGCATGTATCTGTGTTATCACAGGTAATGGCTTTAATGATGATGTTTTGTTTGGTATATTTTAGATGATGTTCCTGTCTTTCTTCAATCTCTGGCTATGATGATGCTGTGCAGAGATCCAAAGCGGGTAAGTTAACTGTCAAAACAAAAAGAACTAAAGATCCAAGTAATCATTGATTTTTGTCTCGCCTGCGAAGCAGAGCGGGACATAGGCGTTACTCTACCGGCGGCGGCGACGGCGGCGGCGACGGCGGCCTTAACTTTTTGAAAAAGTTTTATGAGCACCTCCATATCTCAAGAACTATAGGTCCTGGGTTGATGAAACTTGGTATGCATATGCCCCAGTAGTAGCTTAGCACAGTTGCATCCCCATCTTTTGACCTTGACCTTGATTTTCCGGTTGAGTGACTTTTACAATTTTCAATACATATAATAGCAATGAAAAAGTTTTATGAGCACCTCCATAGCTCAAGAACTATAGGTCCTGGGTTGATGAAACTTGGTATGCATATGCTCCAGTAGTAGCTTACCACAGTTGCATCCCCATCTTTTGACCTTGACCTTGATTTTCCGGTTGAGTGACTTTGACAATTTTCAATACATATAATAGCAATGAAAAAGTTTTGCGAGCACCTCCATATCTCAAGAACTATAGGTCCTAGGTTGATGAAACTTGGTATGCATATGCCTCAGTAGTAGCTTAGCACAGTTGCATCCCCATCTTTTGACCTTGACCTTGATTTTTTGGTTGAGTGACTTTGACAATTTTCAATACATATAATAGCAATGGAAAAGTTTTGCGAGCACCTCCATATCTCAAATACTATAGGTCCTAGGTTGATGAAACTTGGTATGCATATTCCCCAGTAGTAGCTTAGCACAGTTGCATCCCCATCTTTTGACCTTGACCTTGATTTTCCGGTTGAGTGACTTTGATTATTTTTATTGCATATATTTGCAATGTTTAAGTTCTATAAACATCTTTTGATCTCAGAAACTGAAAATCCATGTAAATTCAAAATATAGTGGAAGTAAGAAAGAATAATTGTTTCTGATGGTGCTGGCAGGCGAGACATACTTTAGTGTTAACTCTTGTGTTAAAATAGCAAGATATCTGAATTTGTTTGCTTACACATGTCATTGTGGAAAAAGGGGTCTGTCAGATGATCATCATGTTAGGGTACACAAATTTGAATTTAACATAAACATAAACATCATTTTATTCCAGATCAGGAGCTATAAGAGATTACAACAACGAGAGAAGATCATAATTGATAGTTTAACAAATACAATCAACTTACACATAAATCATAGAATAGTATCCAATTCATAACATCCATTTTCAAAAATCACACATTTCATTAAATGTTACTGTCAATGATAATTCTAGCCACAACAGTTAAAACCTGAGTGTCTTCCAAACTAAGTAAAAAATGAATTTATTAAGAGTGTTTGAGACCAAATTAAATCAATCAGCTCTTTTAACTTCAAAATATTGGCACAAGCATAAGAAATGAAATTCATCTTCAATATCTCTGGATGAACATTTTTGACAAATTCTTTGGGAAATAGAAGTATTAGTAAACTGGCCAGTTTCAATTTGTAATCTATGTGCAAAAATTCTAAATCTGCTCAATGCTTTTCTATGGTTAAAATCTTTAACACAGTTAAGATAATTTTCAAAACAAAAATTATTTGTAATCTTCAAATACATAGAAAGCTTTCCATCAAGTTTTTCATCTCTTTGAACATGGCAGTTTTCAATCAGATTACTTCTTAAATGATTTTCAATGAGATTTGTAAAAGTACCTTTTTCACAACTTCTTTTACCTATATCAATATCTAAACTTTTCAATAATTTACAAATGTATACCAAGACCATTTTTTGTGACTATCTAAGTTTTGACTACAAAGATATGAACTAAAATGAAATTTGTAAAACAATTCATAGCATGAGTTTAGTTATTTTCCTACTAAACATGCTAAAGGGTGATGGTATACTTCACCAATAAAATCTACACACAGTGTCAAAATATTTTTTACCTGAAGGCTACTTACAGATGATATGGTTAAAACACAAGCTACCTAATAAAGACTTTCAAAATGGCTTACAACTACATTAAAAACAAGCCTCAAAATAGTCCTTATTAGTGATTCCCACTTTAACCCCTGTACCTTAATATTAGTAATAAACACAAACACATTTTTATAATGGCTGGCCCCAAAAAGTTGTTGGACATTTAGGTCTTCAGTCTTCTATTTGTTAATCTCTTCCACCTAGGTTCCTTATGGTTTCTTTTTATGTTAGAATATGTCAGTCGGATTTTTCAGGAAATTTTATACACTCATTAATTTAACAAAAACATTTTTTATAGTGAATTAAATGATTCATTTTTCAAAGCTGAACAGGAGCTCTCAAGGTACTTTGGAGGACTGGTGCTTAATCTATCTATAGAATTTTGTAATAATAGAAAATAAAGGTAATAACAAAACTACTGAACTTGAATGATCAATCTCATAGTCCAGAGAAAATGACAAAAAACGAATTAGTTATACCGGAGAATAGGTCGATCGCAATGGTCCTGACTTGGTACAGGCATTTCAAACGAAATGGTGGGTTAAACCAGGTTTTATAGCGCCAAACCTCCCTCTTCCATTGCAATCTTAGGATCTGGTAATGACCATAGAAGCTAATCTTTTTGATCACTTTAACTCGTACCTTCATTGAAAATGAAAACTACTCATAGGTAGATGATTTTTACCTGATGAAAAATATCTCTGAGAGAAATTGCTTATATCTATTATTTTTCCAACTAAATAATTTTCATTTATGAATCTAATGTTTTAAACAACTCTTTGACATTTAATTTGCACATTTTCTTTTGTATAAATACCATTTATGAGCTATTTTGCCAATTGAAATTTTCAACAGGTAAATCTTTTACACTAGGAAATTTTTTCCTTCATACAACAAGATAATCTCATCTCTTTAGATGCGAGTTTAAACTAATAACAGAGATCAACTTCCATTGTAACACATTCAACAAGAGGATTAAGTACGGGTACTCACTCCAAAGTACCTTGATGAGTCCCTGTTCAGCTTGGGCTAATTAAACATTTTATTTGCTATAATCGTAATCATTAAACAGTATTCCGAAATATATGCAGAAGCTTCTAGAAAAATAAGCTGCAAGCTACATGCGCATATAACACACACTTGAAATTATTGAAGTTCCTGCCTTTTATTAAAAATGAGAGTATTTTTTTTCTTAACATTTTGTAGAGAATATCACCTATAGATGCTACCAACCTGATGCAAATGTTTCTATGGTTACCAGACTGGTTTCTAAACAAACCATCTCCAACAAGAATCCAGGAGCGCCTACTGGTACTTGCAGCCCAGGTCATTCTTCAGAGAGAAAACAGGGAACCGGAACACAGCCTCCTTTTGACATTTCTTCAGAGACTAAATGTTAATGAACTGGTTAGAATTATCAACATTTGTTATGAAGTTGATTGATTGATTGTTTTTTTCTGTTTTTATTGTTGATCTGTTTTTTTTTGTGTTACTTAATTCTAATAGTTGATATTATCTTTTTGTTAACTCTTTTGCCCACAATTTGATAATAGTAAAAATGTAAATGCTTTGGTAAAATGAGTGATTTAATAAAAAACCCAGATAAGTCTTAAAATATTGAAGTGATTTTTAATAGTGGTTTGAGCAATATTGCATGGACTACAAAATGTTTAAAATTGAAAAAAATTGAAGATTCAGTCATTTGATTTTATTGACACTATTGATATTTTATTTGGTTTTAATATAGACTTAAAGGATATAAATTTGTATTTATTATTTCTTCCTTATTAGTTTGATAGATTTCAGTACTTGTTGACAGAAGATATTTATAAGAAATAAAGAAAAAAAGTATTTTTTTAGCAACAGAATTGTTAAATTAGGGTGTATAACAAAACACCAATCTGGAATTATCAGTCTAAATGTCCAAGAAGAAAAGGATAAACAGGGAAAAGACACACTAAAGAAATACATGGGAACAGAACTAAAATACCTGGGTAATGACGTGGTAATATAATATGTAACCATGGTTGTTCCGAATGTACACTTTTATTTGTTACAAAAATCATTGACCCATACAGAACAGAGGTCAACCGTGTTCTGTTTTATATTTCAACCCGGGAAAAATAATCTACCCAGGTTACCTAAGAAGGGAATGTCGAACGTGCCCATAGGTATTACTTTCCCGCGGTAACGGCGACGGCGTAAACTTTTTTGTAAGACTTTTGTGGAAAATGAATTACAAGAAAAGTATAATAGCTAGGCATCTGATATTTGGTGTACAGACAGTTGGGGTTATGGTCTACGCAACTGGCACCATGCCGTTTGACCCTGACCCAAATTTCATGGTTCAGCGACTCTGTGAACTTAGATGTTTTTTCTGGCCAAAAGACCCCTTTGTAAGACTTTTGTGGAAAATAAATAACAAGAAAAGTTAAATAGCTAGGCATCTGATATTTGGTATACAGACAGTTGTGATTATGGTCTACGCAACTGGCACCATGCCGTTTGATCCTGACCCAATTTTCATGGTTCAGTGACTCTCTGAACTTAGATGTTTTTTCGGGCCAAAAGACCCCTTTGTAAGACTTTAGTGGAAAATGAATTACAAGAAAAGTTTAATAGCTAGACATATGATATTTTGTTTACAGACAGCTGGGGTTATGGTCTACACAACTGTCATCATGCTGTTTGACCCTGACCCCAATTTCATGGTTCAGAAACTCTGTGGACTTAGATGTTTTTTTCTGGCCAACAAACCCCTTTGTAAGACTTTTGTGGAAAGTGAATTAAGTGAAAAGTATAATTGCTAGGCATCTGACATATGGTATACAGACACTTTGGGTTATGGTCTATGCATTTGGCCCCATGCCATTAGACCTTGACTCCATTTTGATGGTTCAGTGACTCTGTGCACTAAGATGATTGTTGGGACAATTAAAACTTTTGTGGAAAATAAATTAAGTTAAAAGTATAATAGCTAGGCATCTGATATTTGGTATACAGACATTTGGGGTTTTGTCTACACAGCCATGTTTTGTGACCCTGACCCCATTTTCATGGTTCAGTGACTTTGTGAACTTGGATGATTTTTGGGTGGAAAATGACTTATTAATAAGTGAAAAGTACAATGTATAATATTATAGCTAGGCATCTGATATTTGGGGATTATGTTATACATAACTGATGTCACCATGTAATGTGACCTTGACCCCATTTTCATGGTTGAATGACTAGTGAATGTTGGTCTTTTTTCATTGTTTCTCAATAACTATGGTATCTAGAACACAATTCAGACATTTTTGTGCTGGTTAAATGGAATTCTGTCATCTGTCACATGGCCTTGTCCTTAACTTTTCTGAAGGCCCAGCTAGACCTTCAATGAGTTCTGTGATGGTGCCGACAGGCGAGACATACTTTAGTGTCAACTCTTGTTTGTTTCCACAATAACTTCTGTTCTGGTTGACCAAATGCTATGAAACTTTACAGTAATGTTACTTACTACAAAAGGAAGGGAAGGGCTGAATTTGGGGGTCCCCTCTTTTTTGTTTAGAAATTAGGGGCCCAAAAGGGGAAAAAAAAGCGACTTTTATATTTGATTTCACAATAACTTTTGTTCAGGTCGACCAAATGCCATGAAACTTTACAGTAATGTTAATTACCATAAAAAAAAAGGATTAGGTAGCTTTTGGGGGTCCCCTCTTTTTTCGTTTAGAAATAACGGGCCCAAAAAGGGCCAATAAAGCAACTTTTATATTTGTTTTCACTATAACTTTTGTTCAGGTCCACCAAATGCCATGAAACTTTACAGTAATGTTCATTACCATAAAAAGAAGGAGTAGGTAGATTTTGGGTGTCTCCTCTTTTTTCGTTTAAAAATAAAGGGCCATAAATGATACTTTGATTTGTTTTCCACAATAACTTTAGTTTTTCTTTTATATTCTTGTTAGATATAAGGATCTTAAATATTTCTTTTCTAAATATTCATTGTCAGTCTATAAACTGGGTTGCATGTGACAAATATGCTTTGTCAGTCCACCATAGGAAACTGTTTACTGTCCATATTGGGCCTAAAACGTACAGGGTTCAACGTTTTGCCTTGTGACGCAGGGCCAGACATCAATTGGTCTTGTTTTTATATTGCCTTATAATAGCTTTTGTTTGCCTCCAACCTGTTGCAACCAAGGTATACTTGGTACCTGCCTGACTGTGAAGAAACTATTTATCTCTCATATAAACAACCAACTCAAATGTTGTTTTTTCTTGTTAATTTGCATCAACCTGCAGTTTTTACATGACAGCTATTTTTTTTTTATGTACATTTAATATTATGACTATGTCATCATGCTTTTAACTTAAGTAAATGTTGATCAGTGGATGCCCACTTTCTGATAATTTTTTGTAAGTGTTTTAGATATAAATTTGCATATTAGTGCAGCAAAAAAAATTTTGGTCGAATTATTATTTATTTTTGTAGGCACAAATGTTAATTTTCTAGGCTTCTAATCCCAATTTCTTTGACTGGTTTAATTTAATTGTTTCTTTTCTCTTGTTGTTCTTAATAACATATTTTAATACCATATATAATCAAATACTTTAAACATCAAATTGTAAGCATACTGAATACTGGAGCCACTACAAAAGGCCAGAATATCCCACTCACATACTTTGAGGAGATGTACACACCTGAAAAAAATAGTAATTGAATGATTCTAAAAAAAAATGGTCTCTCTGAAAAAAAAACTTGAATAAAGTTTTTTTTTGTCAAAAAGACTTTTCAAAATTGGGTTTGAATTATATATGGTTTATTCCAAACCCAGGACCAGCAAACAGCAAGCAGTGATGGCTGGTCACATTGAAGGCTGCTGGCTATTTTCTGTTGTGGATTTTTAAAATTATTGTTAATATTGTAGGTTATGTTGTGTACACTTATTCAATGTCTCATTTTCTTCTATTAATGACAAAAATTCATAGGTACATGAGATTGTTTTAAAGATATGAGCATTTAAAAAATTGGCGGAAAATTGGACTCCTCGTGATTTTTCACTGGAATAACATTGAAACAGTTTTTAGCTCACCTGACCCGAAGGGTCATGTGAGCTATTGGCGTCCGTCGTCCGTCCGTCCGTAAACTTTTTCAAACGTTAACTCTTCTGACACCATAAGTCCAATTGAAACCAAACTTGGTGTAGTTGATCTTTAGGGTATGGCCTACAAAACTATTGTTAGGATTTTTGATTTTTAAAAAAACATGGCCGCCGTGATAGAACATAGGGGTAAAATGCAGTTTTTTGCAAATAACTCAAAAACAGCTACAGATATCAAAATTCTGGCTGGGTAAAAGTAATCAGCACCTCAAGATCTACCTACCCTGAAATTTTGAAGAAAATCCAACGACCCATGTAGGAGTTATTGCCCTTTTTGTGGATTTTTTGCAAATTTTGCACCTGTTTAGCTCAATATCTTGAAAACTATACTAGATATTTGAGAAATTTAAATTGCATATTGTTAAGCACATCAAGATCTACAAAATATGTAACAGGGTCAATGTTGTAGGACCTTTCCTTTTAGGAGTTATTGCCCTTAGAACGTCAAAATTTAGCATTTTAACAGCATTTCCTCATTACATTGAAAACGTTAACTCCTCTGACACTTTAAGTCCAAATGGAACCAAACTTGGTTTAGTTGTTTATTAGCATTAGGTGTATAGAACTGATGTGGGGAATTTTGATTGGTCGTAAAACATGGTCGCTGTGGCTAAAAATAGAACATAGAGGGAAATGGCAGTTTTTTGCAAATAACTCTAAAACGGTGACAGATTTCAAAATTTTGATTGGGAACAAAAGTGATCAGCACCTCAAGATCTACCAGCTCTGAAATTTTGAAGAAAATCCAACAACCCATGTAGGAGTTATTGCCCTTTTTGTGGATTTTTTGCAAATTTTGCACCTGTTTAGCTCAATATCTTGAAAACTATACAAGATATTTGAGAAATTTAAATTGCATATTGTTAAGCACATCAAGATCTACAAAATTTGTAACAGGGTCAATGTTGTAGGACCTTTCCTTTGAGCAGTTATTGCCCTTGGAACGTCACAATTGAGCATTTTAACTGCATTTCCTTATATTAAAAATGTTAACTCCTCTGACACTTTATGTCCAAATGGAACCAAACTTGGTATTATTGTTTATTATTATTAGGTGTATAGAACTGTTGTGGGGATTTTTGATTGGTTGTAAAACATGGTCACTGTGGCTAAAAATAGAACATAAGGTTAAACTGCATTTTTTTGCAAATAACTCAAAAAGGGTGACAGATTTTTATACGACCGCAAAAAAATTGCGGACGTATTATGGTATGATGCTGTCGTCGTTGTCGTGGTCGTCGTCGTTGTCGTCGTCGTCGTTGTCGGTGTCTGTTAACTTTTTAGTGTTTCCACAATAACTTAAGTTCCAGTTATCCAATTGCTATGAAACTTGACAATGATGTTCCTTACCATAAAAGGATGAATGGGATTGATTTTGGGGGTCCCCCCATTTTTCGTTTGGAAATAAGGGGCCAAAAAAGGGCCAAAAATACTGCTTTTTTGTTTGTTTCCACAATAACTTTAGTTCTAGTTATCCGATTGCTATGAAATTTGACAGTGATGTTCTTTACCATACAAGGATGAATGGGATTGATTTTGGGGGTCCCCCCTTTTTTTGTTTCGAAATTAGGGGCCCAAAAGGGGCAAAAAATTCAAATATTTTACTTGTTTCCACCATAACTTTGGTCCTAGTTGGCCTATTGATGTGAAATTTGTCAAGAATGTTTCTTACAATAAAAGAATGAACCTGAATTTTTTCGCCCCCTTTTTCTCTGTGTAATTAGGGGCCAAAATAAAAACTTTGTTATTTGTGGTCCGATTTTGATAATTTTTTTTGCATGTTTGTTCTTGTCAAATAGCGGATACAAAATTAAGAATTAATTTTTGCGACCCCCCATTTTTTCCCCTATTACGTAATTAGGGGCCAAATGGGGCCAAAATCGAAACTTTTTTATTTGTGGTCCGATTTTGAAATTTTTTTTTGCAAGTTTATTCTTGTCAGGTAGCGAATCCCAATTTGAGAATTAATTTTTGCGACCATCCCTTTTTTCATTTGTTTTGTAATTAGGGGCCAAAAACTGTTTTATTTCTGGTTTGTTTTTGAACATTTATTTTTGTCAAGTAGCGAATCCAGATTTGAGAATTTATTTTGGTGACCCCCATCCGTTTTTCACCTTTTATGTAATAAGGGGCCAAAAGGGGCAAAAATCGAAACTTTTTTAATTCTTGTCCGATTTTGACAATTTTTTTTGCAAGTTTATTCGTGTCAAGTAGCAGATATATTTTTGTGTCCCCTTTTTTTACTGTTACGTTATTAGGGACCAAAAGGGGCCAAAATTTTTATTTCTGGTCCGATTTTGAAAACGTTTGTCAGTCCACCATGGGCTGCATGTGACCAGAGCATTAGACTATCCATATTAGGCCTAAAACGTACAGGGTTCAACATGTTGCGGTCGTATCATGCTGCGCTCGGCGAATCTTTTTATTAGATTTTGATTGAGAACAAAAGTGATCAGCACCTTTAGATCCACCATATTGTCAGATGACCCCCTTATTAATCTTATGACCCTTTCAACGTTGAATAGATTTTGCCTTATAACCTTTACTTCAGGCACATATGTCAGGTGAGCGATTCAGGCTCCTGGGAGCCTCTTGTTGAATTATTTAGCATGGAAATAATAATTTAATCTTGCTAAACAATTATAAGACTTGTTATTTTGACATGATATAAGAAATAATGAAAAGAAAATAAATGGTCAACAGGTAAATTAATTTCCATTTGAAGGGATAAAGGCAGAGGATATAAAAAATGCTCAAAATATTCAAAACCAAAGTTTAACTAGGGCCAGAATGTCCCACTGGCATACTGCAAATTGGGTCATTTCAGAAGGTTAAAGTGACACACAACATACAAACTGGGAACAGTGTTGAAGGCAACACTGGAACACTGCAAAGTTGGTTTTTACAGAAGACCACACTGGCATACTGTAAACTGGATTTCTAAAAAGGACCACAGTGGAACACTGCAAACTGGGTCACCACAGAAGGTCTAACTGATTTAGGACAGAAGGCCCCACTTGCACTGCAAACTATGACCTCTACAAAAAGACATACAGAATTTACGTTTGTATTGTAGGTTGTGTCGCGTACACTTATTCCAAATCTCATTTTCTTCTATACTGGCAATCTAAAGTTGGGCCACTACAGGGGACCACACTGGCACTTCAAACTGGGGACACTTAATAATCTGCTGTGGCAATACAAACTAAGGCAGCTGCAGAGGACTTCACTTGAACACTGGAAACAAAGGCCACTAAAGAACGCAACACTCTCACTGCAAACTGGGGTCACTACAGAGCAACAAACCGACACACTGAAAACAAAGGCCACTAAAGAGGACCACACTGGCATTGCAAACTGGGATCATTACAGAATGGCGCAATGGTGCTGCAAACTGGAGTCACTACAGAACTATGTACAGACTGACATACTGCAACCAAAGCCACTACACAGGACCCCAGGTGTATTGCAAACTGGTGTCATTACAGAACGCAACACATGCGCTTCAAACTGGAGTCACTTCAGAACAAAAAACAGACACACTGAAAACAAAGGCCACTTAGCAGGACCACACTGTCTTTGCAAATTGGTGTCATTACAGAACACTACACATGCAATGCAAACTGGAGTCACTTCAGAACAAAAAACAGACACACTGAAAACAAAGGCCACTTAGCAGGACCACATTGTCATTGCAAACTGGGATCACTACGGAACGCCACAATGGCACTGCAAACTGGAGTTTCTACAGAACTGTGTACAGACTATCACACTGCAAACTTAGGTCACTTCACAGGACCACACTGGTATTGCAAACTTGGGCCAATAAAGAATGGCACACTGGAATTGTCAACTGGAGTCACTATAAAGCAACAGACTGACACTACAAGCAAAGGCCACTATAATGGACCACACTGGCATTGCAAAATGGAGTCGAACAGAACTATGTACAGACTTACACACTGCAAACAAAGGCCACTAAACAGGCACACACTGACATTGCAAACTGATGCCACTAAAGAATGCCACACTGGAACTGCAAACTGGAAATACTACAGAATGCTGCACTGGCACTGCAAACTGGAGTCACTACAAAAGTATAGACTGACACACTGTAAACAGAGGACCACTACACAAGACTACACTGGCATTGCAAACTGGGGCCATTAAAGAACGCCATACTGGAGACCACAACTTGCACAATGGAAACTAAGGCCACTACAGAATCCACACTGGCACTGCAAGCTGGGTCACGACAGAACTACAGACTGACCTCCTGCAAACTGGGACCACTACAGAAGGCGGCGCACTGCAATCTCGAGCTGCAGCAGAAAGCAACTGGAACATAACATAAAGACTCTTTAAGATAGGAAAATTTGGAAATCTAGAGCCCCAACAGAAGGCCAAATGGCATACTGGGAGCATTAGAGAAGGCCATCATGCAAATTGGTGCCACAAGAGCAGGCCTCACTGATGCACTGCAAACTGGTGCCACAACGACAAGCCTCATTGGTACACTGCAAATTAGTGCCACAACGGCAGGCCTCACTGGTACATAACAAACTGGTGCCACAACAGCAGGCCTCCTGGGTACACTGGAAACTGGTGCCAAAACGGCAGGCCTCGCTGGTACATTGCAAACTGGTGCCACAACGGCAGGCCTCCCGGGTACACTGGAAACTGGTGCCACAACGGCAGGCCTCCCGGGTACACTGGAAACTGGTGCCACAACGACAGGCCTCCCGGGTACACTGGAAACTGGTGCCACAACGGCAGGCCTCACTGGTACACTGCAAACTGGTGCCACAATGGCAGGCCTCACTGGTACACTGCAAACTGGTGCCACAACGACAGGCCTCCCGGGTACACTGCAAATTAGTGCCACAACGGCAGGCCTCACTGGTACATTGCAAACTGGTGCCACAGCGGGTACCCTCCCGGGTACACTGGAAACTGGTGCAACAACGGCAGGCCTCACTGGTTCTCTGCAAACTGGTGCATGTACACAGCAAACTGGGCCAACAACATAAGACCACACTGGTACACTTCAAACTGGGGCCACAACAAGAAGCACAATTATTAATTGAAAACTGGGGCCAAAACAACAGGGTACACTGTAAACTGGATCCGCTGTAGAAGGCCAACCTGCAAACTGGTCCATTTCAAGGACTGCATTGGCAATTTGCAAACTTAATTACCCAATACAAAGACTACCTGGCTCTTAATCTATAGAAGTTACTTTGGTATACCTCAAACTAGGACTATACAGAAGACCACAATTAATGGTTCGCTGTACTACAACGCGGGCCACTGAAAATCGGCGCACTACAAAGAAAAGGTTTTCAATAGTCGAGTCTGGTTTTGCTTTGAAACAAATATGTTTTAGGTAAGTGTGGTTCAGATTAAGATGATATTGTTTTCAAACTGCCGATAATTTAAGGATATCAAAGATCAAAGATATGCTTCGAATCCATCGTTTTCCTTGAAGAACATTAATAATCATTGTCGTTCGGGGAAGATTCTTCAGTACTTCCAAGCGCAAACTTCAAGATTCTGTTGGATTAAGATCTGAATAAGGAATAGCAACTAGCACTTTAATCGTTCATTGTATGGTCCTCGGGTAGAGACTAAAGTATTACTGTAGATTCATTGGGTAAAGACATTTTAAGATAAAAATATAACGCCTTTATCAACAATGATGTAAATTCATTGTGTAAAGGGCTAAGTCAGGACTAATATTATTGTCTAGTTATAGTTTCATATTTTACAGAAACGACATTAGAAAAATCATTACAGAGGAGAAAATTTGCTAAACTCTGAGCAAGCGTATAAATGTGCATAACGCGATATCCCAAATAAAACAATTTGATTTTTTTCCCACTAGAAATCAGCAAGTAGTGGGGCCGCTGTATTGCGGTCACTTACGATTGACCAATTTTAAGCAATCAATTTTCAAAAAAAATATTTCCATATACATGTACTAGCAAACCGTTTCAACATAATTTGAGATATGTTACATGTAAAAGTGTCGAAAACGAATTAAATGATCAGGATCAGAATTGTCCTAAGCGATGATATTTGGTTGTTTTCTGATCTTTCACAAATCTTTTGCTTGACCTCATAAGTAAGGTAAATATTCGTTGGCAGGTTACAAATCCAAACTCAGATATGAGGGGGGGGGGGGGGGTAGGAGGGGGGTCTGATCCCGGAATCCCGAACTAATTTTTACAAAATCCCGTCATCCCGACTTAAAAATGAGAAAATCCCGAAGCCCGGTAAAGTTGGTATAATTTTATCCCGGAATCCCGAACTTAAATTGTCCAAATCCCGGAATCCCGAGCTTAAATATGGCCAATCCCGGTGTTCCGAAAAAGGTCCTACCCCCCCCCCCCCCCCCCGATATGAAAACATAAAAAAAAAAACGGTTTTTTTTATAAAAACAATTTTATATCGAGCAAGCCAACTCACATATTCCTGCAAACGAGTACAAGCTTATAAAAGAACAAGTATCATTACTGTGGGACTTGTGATAAGACCTCACGGGGGGGGGGGGGGGGGGGGGGGGGTTAACTTCCATTACGAAGGTATGTTTAGACCAAGTTAACCTTAGCTATATAGTGTACATGTAGTTTATACGTTAGAACTTCTTATATTCTAATAATTAGAGTTTTATATGAATTAAAGTTGTTTATCAAAATATAAAAAGGGATAGCTCTGGAAGTGAGACCAATCCCCCTCGGGAAGATTATTAATATAAGATTAACATCACATATGTGTACATAATATATACACATTTATTTGTACATGTTCTTTTAATATTGATTACAGAGTCTTCCTTTAGACCATGTTTATATCGCGAGAGTACGACAGTTAGGGGTCCAGAGTAAAATAGGTGGAGACCATGGGTTCTGGGAAATTGTATGGAACCCTAGGACGTAGATATGTCAAGGTGACATAGTCGTATACCCGGATTCTTTCACGTGGTCCAAATGTAAATTGTCTTTATCTTTGTTCGTTAGATAGAAAATAAATTATGTAATTTTGTGGTACCTGTTCATAACTTTCACATTTTGGCTAGAAAGATGAACATGAAAAGACTGAATAAAAGGTTTTTTCTACTAAAAACATATTTAGGGACAATGAGTTACATATATGGTTCAATATGAATAATCAGGTCAGGTCGATTATTCGTGATTAGGGGTGATGAGTAAGCAAGTTCAATGAATACACACAATCTTGACGAAAATATGGTAACTGTTTCAAATAAATTAGCTATATTGATCGTTTAATAGACAAATGAAGCATATTTTATAATTTTTCAGTTAATTTTGGCACAAAACAATTGTTAGAAGAAGGAAGAAATTTAATGAACACCCCTAAATCGGACGAGTCTACACAAGTAAAATCCTTTGCTGCCTGCTGAAAGGTATCCGTCTTGACCAAAATAATGGAAGAAAATATATGGAGAAATAAAAAGTGATTTGAACATCAGAATCTACACCATTTCATATAATCAGGTATAGCCAATACACTATTAGATGTTTCGTTTACACTATTGTATCATTTTTGTGGGATTTTAAATGAAATTAATAGGTATTTTGGAATGACGAACTTGCCTCATATGGAGTCGTTTCATCTTAGCTATTTATTGTGTTATTTTGATAATCAAGATAGCAATAATTTGTGACATTGTATTCTTAAAATTATGTCATTACATTTCTATAAATAATAGAATGAAAATGCCCCCGATGTAAATAATGCAACTAATAATAAATTGTATATACATTTAACAAGCAAATCGAAGATATAATTTTCAAGGGTAAAATCGTAATGAGGTTAAAACGAAAATAATGTTATAAAAACTGTTTAAAACCCATCCAATTTAATATCATTGTAAAGTGTAAGGCTCCCACTATTGTATGATCAATCTGGATCGTGTAACTTTACTATTAGAAAGATCTGAGAGGCAAATATTGGTCAACATCTAGACAAGGAAAATGATCAAAATTTTACCAATATGGCGGATACGTTGATTTGACATGTTCGCTGATGTACGACAAGAAATCATCCCGGCGATGAACAGGGTGTCGCAGGTTGGACCTAAATCATACAGTTAGCCCATTTTAACTTCGAGATGTATATTGGACCTAATTTTTATGCGATCTTTGTGTATTAAACGCGTTTGTTTATTGTATACGATGTTGTATATTGGGTAAAATAAATATTCTTATAGGTGTGACGGTTTAGTATTGTGTGTATCTTTATCAATTCTTGTTTTAGTTCCTTCCCCCGAGTTTAGATAATAAGAATAAATTTATTTACGTTTTTATAACAATGTTGAATTATAAATTTGTAATATTTGTTATTTAAAATTGAGTTATTGGTATTTATAAAAACATATAACCATTACGGGTCTATGTTGCTGGTCCGACAGTTTGTTAGTCCGACAGTTCGCTGGTCCGACAGTTCGTTAGTCCGACAGGCCGTTAGTCCGACGGTTCGATAGTCCGACAGTTCGATAGTCCGACAACTAGAATTAATTGGACACCAGTGGACCTATAAACTTATGTATTATTTTTGTTCATGTTTATTGATCTTTATTATACATGTACTTCCTGTCTTCGACTTTTGTAGTTGTTTGTCATGAATCTAACGAAGTGAAAATGTATATGGCAATGAAAGTTGATTGATTGTAATAACCAAAGCTGTGCTCTTCTCAAAGTTATAAACACCCTCAATGGCTTTGGAGTAAAAAAATATCGGATGGATATACGAAAGGATCAAACAAAATCTTGTCTTTTTATTTCAAATTTCACCATACCCCCCTTTTCATAACAATGGTTGCTCCCTAACGGTGTATGGTTTTTACGGGAAAATATAAGAGAAGGGTAGACAACAGATTAGGGCGACAATTTCCATCAAATGCTTTTCTTTGCACATCTAAATTTGTTTGGACTGTCTTTAGATTGCCATTGTTAACGTCGATAACCGGTAATACCCGTGTAGTATTTTACCTGCGTCGCCGAAGGCGAAAGCTGGTCTAGAAGTCGGGTCACTCAGTCCGTCTGTCCGTCCGTCGCGCTATGGGGTGCCTGTCTTGTGTAATCTGAATCTCAAAAACCAAACGCTAGATCTTTCTGAAATTTTACACAGTGATTACAGATGCATCTCCCCTCTTGGGGTAATTTTATAATTTCGTTTAGAAATTAGAGGCCAAAAAGCGACTTTTTATTTGTTTCCACAATAACTTTTGTTTTTGTTTTGTTTTTGGTTTTGAAAGGGCATGGCTGATTTTGGGTGTCCCCACTTTTTCGTTTAGAAATTAGGGACCGAAAAGGGGCAAAAAAGGCGAATTTGTTATTTGTTTCCACAATAACGTTTGTTCTGGTTGACCAAATTCTATGAAACTTAACAGTAATGTAACTTACCATATCATAAAAGGAGGATAGGGCTTATATTGGGTGTCTCCTCTTTGTTTGGTTTAGAAATTAAGGGCCCTAAAGGGGCAAAAAAAACCGACTTTTTAAATTTTTTTCCACAATAATTTTTTTTCGGGTTGACCAAATGCTATGAAACTTTACAGTCATGTTACTTACCATAAAAGGAAGGGCTGATTTTGGGTGTCCCCTCTTTTTGTTTAGGAATGAGGGGCCCAAAAAGGGCAAACATGTTACTTTTGTTTTATTTACGGTGCAATTTAATTTTTTTTTTTACAGGTTAAGGGGAAAATAGAAACTTTATTTTTCTAAATATATCTTTAATATTGGGTTGCCTTGACAAATATGCTTTGTAAGTCCACCATAGGATGCAAGTGTCAAAAATTATTAACTGTCCATATTGGGCCTAGAACGTACATGGTTCAACGTTTTGCCATGCGACGCAGGGCCAGACATCGATTGGTCTTGTTTATAAACGTTATAGACACATATACACATGTATGCAAAAATGTTATGTCATGTTTAAAAGAATCCAAAATGAAATATTTAAAAACGTAAATGAATTTAGATACGTGTCCGAAATCGACGTACGTTAATACTCCCCATATCCCCGTCTCCCCTGTCAGCCCCTCAACTTAAGGCTGGTACCCCCGATGTCAGCTTATCGCAACTGGTTCCCGCCCCTCAATTTTGAGTCTGGTTTCCTCTACACTTCCTGATGTTTTCAACAAAGATAAGGACACAGTTACTAAACAATGATTGGTTATCAAATATAAAAAAACGTAGACAAATATATATGACAACTTGAAAATAATTGGACTGTCGGACTATTGAACTGTCGGATTATCGAACCGTCGGACTAACGGCCTGTCGGTCTAACGAACTGTCGGACTAACGGACTGTCGGACTATTGATACGTCGGACTATCGATCGGACCCCAACCATTACAACATGATTATTGCACAAAGAAATGGAATTTGTCCCTAAAGGTAGTTTGTACACGTGGTGTCATAAGAAAAGACATTGTGTGAGAGGAGATTTAGGACTAAAAGTAAAACAAAAGAAAGATCTTTTTTTTAATTCAGTGATAACAAATGAATCACTGTTTACATTATTCTTTTGTGTGAAATTAGAAATTATTTACATTGTGTTTTGAGATATATTTTTATTTCATCAGTCATCCTACAATCTTTAAATTTTATCATACAAATGAACTGCTACCCTTAAACAACAGTGTAATTAACAATGAAATTATTGGGCTAATTGTGTATGATTGGTACTTTTATTGTCTGTCTGTCTGTCTGTCTGTTCCACCAATTAAGTTTATGATAATAATTATTGCCCTGGCAAACACACACTTAACAACAACTTGTATTCAACTTTTTCTGTTTGGTTGAAGTTTTTTTTTTATTTCAATGGTCTGAAGTTTCCATATACAACATATTTCTTTATTTTGATTAACATGTTTAAAACAATCATTCAAATATTCATTCATTATATTCAATGAAAGATTATTCAGTCAAATACCTGTTTTATACAACTGTACCAAGATGAACATATTGGACAATCTAAATGCAAATACTTTACCATAATGAAGGAAGAACAGAGGTCAATAAAGAAAAGTAGCACTATTCTTTACTGAGGACAAAAGGGAAGGGAGGTTTACTAGCCAATTTTGTTGACATTCTGTGTGGAAATAAACAATTCTTAGGAAAGAGAGTTCCAACCCTGGAACTGCCACTGAAGGACACTAAGTAGCCCAGGTTTTAAGACATTGAAAGAAAATTTCTAACCAAATTAAGCACTTCATTTTAAGGAAATACTCTATATGACATTTTGAAATATTGTAAGGAAGAAAATTTTGTAAAAAATCATCAAATTTTGGTTTAAAACAAAAATGGAGCATTTTTTACCCTAAATTATATATGTAATCCTGCATGCATGCAAAAAACTAAATCCAATTGTTACCCTTGTGTCGATTTAGGTTTTTGGGATAACTAATCTGTTTAAGTAGTACTCCGCCTAAGAATCATGCAAAATTGAAGAAAAGTGATTCATCGATATAAAGGCTACAGTGGTTTCTTTTTAACAAAAGATAGTTCAAAGTATACAAAATAAGAAATAAATAACAATTTGCTCATAACTGTCTGGTCCTGGGTGAAATCTTGCCATTTTGTTACAATGGTTTCTATTGAAATTATTGACAGTTTTAAGAGTTATCTCCCTTTCTTACAATTTTCCAATGCTTTCTATATATTTTTTTTCTCTCAGGACCAATGCTTGTTTGGAAGAAGAGTACAAAATATCGAATCAGGGTGCTAATAGGAGTAACATATAAAAAATAAAGTGGTGTAGGCTTTCCACACATGAATTGCTTTTTGCATAGTTCTTATAAAAAGTGGTACTTAATTGTTCAAAAGTTTAAAAAAGCATTTTTTTAAACAATTTTCTGCAAAATGTTAAGAATTTGTTTATTGTGACAATTTTATTGTTGTTAAAGCTTTAGAAAACATCTAAATGTTTATGTAAATTTTGAGGAATCAAAATGCTTATATATTCGTTGATACAGTTAAAAAATGAAGGGGATTAACTCTTTCTCAGGTCTACATGAAACCACAAAACTTTTTAATATCCATGTAATGAACTGAAAGCATGAAAGGGAAACATTGACTAAATGATTTCAGAGTTACAAAATAAACCTACATTAACCCAAAGTTATTGATGTGAAATTTCTGAAAACATCATTTGTATACATGCATTCAATTGTTAATATTATGAACTGTTGTTCATGAAGAAAAGAGTATAAATGATCATTTTTAAGACAACTTTAGAAGACAAAAAACATAAATCTGACTGTTAAAAATTATTTGTCAAAGTTTTTAAAAGGCCTAAAAATGATGCTTATTTTCTGTCTTCTCATATTACATCCCTACGATTTTCATAATCATCTTTGCTTTAGCACTCAAGACTGAAATTCTGCACAAAAAATAAAGATATGATATTTAGAACCATGTTCCCATGTGATTTGTATCCATCCTCCAAATGTACCTACACATATAGTTTACTTTATTTTACAGAAGAAAACCCACAGAACAAATTGAATGTATTATCTCTGTGCTTTGATTATCATTTTCATGTTGATTCTACCATAGACCTATTAACAAGTCATTTAAATTCAGGTTTCACAACCACATAAATGTGCTTTATGTAAATTTTTAAAAAGTGAAAACATGAGTTATTCCCCTTTGCCCATGAAATTATTTTAGTAAGGTTTGCACCTGCCAATGGAAACTTTTGTATTTTTTTAAATTTTAATGCCTGTAAATCATTATAGCTTAACCTATAGAAAAACTTAGGATTTTAGTGTGCCATATTCATGATGATTGAAATAAAGTTTTGAAAACACATACGTATGTTTGTACATGTATATTGGTTTCATTGTTATTAGTTGGGTACCAGTTTTGGGGAGAATTAGTTGACGACTTTCATCCAAGAAAAGTAACCATTAAAAGTGTTAATTTTTCATTGACAGTTCAAACCACTAAAAATAAAAAAATCATTGAAATGTATTTTTGAGGACAATACAAAAATTGACATCTTAACATGCTTAAAAAATAAATGAATCCATAGTCTTTAGCTGGTCAAATTGTCCTGAAATGCTGAATATATCTTTTAACTATGTTGAAGTACTGATCAAGACTAAATTTCATTAAATAATTTATGCTTCCATTGTGTATTGATTTGGAAAGCATCATGATCAAAGTTTAATAGGACAAAAAGAAATCAATAGACTGTACTATGTTGTACTGCTAAAGCAGGATCATAATCTTCACGAGATAAACGTAGCAAGCTTACTGATGGAATGGAAAATGATTAGATCACTGTCCACAATGCCATCAAAAATCAAATGTAAAAAATCTGCAAAAGAATACAACTAGTAGTCCTCAATGTGACCAATCTTGCTGTTGACCCTATATTTCATTGTAATATGAAAAATGTAGCAAGCTTTTCCATTGCAAAAAATATGTGGAATAAGTTTACCGGGTACATGTCATAGCCTTCATAAAATCTGTACTTATATATTATAATAAAAACACCAGCAGCCTTCAATATGACCTTAGAGGTCACTGACCATGATCACTATGGAGTTAGCCAAATATTGCAATGAAATGCAGACGATTGTGGTCTTCTTTTTCAACATATATTAATTTAAATTTTTAAAAATTCATTGTGATTTTAGCATGCATGTAGAACTTTATAGAACAATAGAAGTTTAAATGAGATTCAGTTTGAAATGTCTTAATATCTCAAGTTGATGTACATGTATTGAATTAAGATTGAAAGCAATGTTAGCTATAAATAAATTATGATTTTACAATTTATGTTTATTTGCCTTTATTTTTAGTAAATGACCCATTTCTCTTCAGTTTTCATTAAGCCTATCAAATGTTGAAAAAAAATTGAATGTAAGATTTTTAAATGGTTAAAATTTTTCTCAAGCCTCAAATGGTTTTAAGTTTGAATGGTATAAAATTTATCTTATTATATCAAGAACTTTAAAAAGGTTGAAAGATTAGGCTAAAAATAGGACACCTCAAGAAGAAGTTTTAAGTTTTATTTTAAAAAGAAAATTATTATGAAAAGTATAAATATGCAATCAGTATATACGTTTAAAATGAATTGGTGAATTTATTTAACCATAATAAATAAGTGTGAATTAATCAGTACTTTAATCATGTTAATATTTTACATGTTAAAGTGTTATTGTTTTTAAAAACTGACAAATTCTTAAAAGGCAATCCAGAATGTTTTGTACTGAGAATAAAACCAAAGTACCATACAACAATTAAAAGCAATAATGGCCATCACATTGCTTGTAAAAGACTTGTCAGACACTTCAGTTCATGTTGTGAAAGTTAGACATAAGTGCTGATGTAAATTACATGTACATCATGTATGATATGAAGAGACCCCCTCCCCCCCAAAAAAACAGGATTTTAACACTGCCCAATCCCTATACTAAATTCATTCAAGATGTATGCTAAAGGATAAATAAAGTTAATAAAAAAAATACCAAACTTGGAGGATCAATCTCAATACAGCTATCATGGCTATTGTATTTTTATGATTTTCTGGTTAGAAGAAGTTTGGGTACAATCAAATAATTTCCCATAGGCATGGCTGGCATACACAGTTTCTTTTTCTCTATGAATGCACAAATAGATTTTTTCTAGAAAGTGTTTAACATGCTTCAGCACCCATTGCAATTACATGTATCTGCAACACCTTAATGATAAATACACATGCATTAAACATGTTAAATACACTTGCACAATTTATAAAGACTCATTTTTTTTGTGTTGAAATATTAATTCTTACAAATATTTGTAATTGATCAATATTTTGATATATTTCAGGTGTCTGATTACCTGTATCAAGGTAAAAACTACAGGTAAATATCATGTAAACTGATACGAATTGGAGTGGTCATAAGAAATATTCATCATAGATTATAAACAGATGGATTTTTACAAAACTTTCATTCATGAATTTTTCCTCCAAAATGTAAACATATATTATAAAAACATACATATACATTGCCAGGAGTACCTAATCATTTTGAAAGGTGCAGTTTTCCTATATCTGTTATGGTCTATGGTAGGTTTACAGTATTAAGGCAGATAACTCTTTAACTAAAAATAGATCAGTTTTGCAGGATCAGTCAGGGCATATCCATGTATGACAAACTATAGATATCAAATATCAGAATGATATGTGGCGACCCTTTTTAACTGTTTGCGGCAGAAAAAAATATTTGAAAGTGTCAATTAGAAATACAGTAAGGTCTTGGAAAAGGAAAGACCTTAATAAGAAGAATTTCTATCATATCGTGGGACATCACAATGAGCTGAAAAAAGCAAATTGAGTTTTCAGTGCATATTTTCCTGAATTACATTTGTACATAATGTTAACACAATGCACATGAAAGCAGCAACTTCAAACTTTCAGGAAGTTGGTCTGATTGCCACTCATTCTGTATATTCACAGTCAATGAAATTCTAAGACAAAAGTTCATTCTAATATGCAATATTGATAGGTAAATCAATGTACAATATAGAAAAGCCATGAAAATCAATATCAACAAAGTAGTCATTAAGATTGAATTAATGCACAAAAATTATAGCAAATAGTAGGAAACAAAAGGCTCTAAAGAATTAGTAAACTGAGGATTTAAAAATGATTACATGATACATACAATGTATAATCCTTCATAAGATATAAGATGTGACTAATTATTGTGGATATTTTGGTAAAAACAGTTTCTCAGCAACAACCTATCACAGCGTAACTCTTGGTATTTGGTGTACAGCATCTGAACAATGTGGGAGTGGATTTGATGGTCTGTCACACACATTTTTCCTGTTTTAATCGAAATCAAGCAATCTTTTACTTTTGTAGATTTTCTAGTTATCTTATAATTATTAGTGCATATTACACACAATGTATTACATACAGCTCTTTATTTACAATTTATAATTTTATTTTATGCTGGTTCCTTGAAGGTATTGAAAATGGAGGTACCCAGTCACATCACACCACCAGATGGCATTGAGTTCAAAAGGTCAGAGATGGACCCAACACAAATGGGTTAGTAAGGAGCAAGTATTATATGTCTGTTTCCGGTTAGCAAAATTTTCTGACCCCCCCCAACAAAAATTGATTGACAATGCATGTAAAATATTTATGCCCCGCCAACTTTGTATGGGGACATATACTAGTTTTTGGTCCATTTGTCCTTCCGTCCATCCTTCCCTCCATCCCTCACACTTTATTTTTCTGCACTTTTTTCTACATCCTTGCATATATTCATAAGATTTTTGCCATCTGTCTGTTTGTTCATCCATCACACCTTAGTTTTAAGGTGTATCCTTGTAATCATGCTATGGTAGCTACTGGGCTGATGATGAACTTGCTATCTCACAAAACAATGAGTTGGAACCTTATGAAAATTTTTACACTGACTAACCATAACAAGGATGGCATATTGGAGGACAACTATGGTTTGATAATTGCATTGTATCAGCCTTCATTACACAATTTATTTCAAATATTTCCAAGCAAGCCACAGGGGTAACTCCAAGCATTTTAGAGTACAGATGTGCGGCCCAGAAATTTTATACCCACCCTATTCATATTATAATAAGCCTGTTAAAAAAGACACCCATTCATATATTTTTAATGCCTTTAAAATTACACAGAATATGCTTGACATATTTTGTAGATATTGTATTAAAATCAAAGTTTGAATGGTAAAAGTTATCAAAATGCATGTACAGTTAGGGAGTACAAAGAGGCAAAATGTGGATGCTGGGCTACTCTTGCTCAATTGATATATGACATTTGTGAAAAGTACACCTTATCATATATGCAACATTTTGAAATTTCCTCCCTTTTCACATATTGAGCACCCCAAAAAGTAGACCCTTTTGGGCCGCACATTTGTACTTACCTTTATAATGGAAGTTAACCCCCCCCTGTGAAGCAAGCATTACTAAACAAGCAATGTCATTATACCAAGTGTATGGGAGAATGCAAAACTACTGAGAAATAGGTAGTTACTTGAAAATCGCACATTGATCATCCACTCCTGAAAAATTTTTGGGGTCTTTTGGCTCTTTCATTGTGCTCCTCTGGCAAAAGACTTAAAAATTCTATCCCCTGCGAAAGATTAGGGGGTCTTTTCCTAGAACTTATTCTTTTTTTTCAGTAGCTTGAAATAGCGTTTGCTAATACATGTAGCATTTATTGCTAGTAAATATACCTTATTTCTTGATTTACATTCACTAGGCTAAAAAAAAGTATGTGTATTTCCTGTTTCATGCCTGAATTTTTTTATATTTTTTTTTACCTTGAATGAATTGGGAGTAGATATGTTTTTGTCCCCCGCCGCAACGCGTCGGAGGGACTTAGTAATGGTCTCCGTCCGTCTGTCTTTCCCTCCGTCTGTCCGTCCGTCACGTTTTTTGTGGGTGCAACTCCTCGGACACTACTGAACCGATGTTGCTGAAACTCTACACACTGATAGGGTACAATTAGTAGATGATCATCCCATATTTGAAATTTTCAAAATGGCCGCCGTTTCCATGGAAACAGGGAAGAAAGGTCAAAATATAGGACATTCAATATCTCGGTTACCTAGGTGCACAGGGTTCTGAAATTTTGTAGGCTGATAGAGCAAAGGGTACTCTATAATAATACGAAAAAAAAAATTGAAGCGATATTTACGGTTTTCGAGTTATTAACGAATTTGTGATTTTTCAGTCCGAAAAATGGGACTTTGTCAAACGTTTTTGTGGGTGCAACTCCTCACACACTATTGAACCGATGTTGCTGAAACTTTACACACTGATAGGGTACTGTTAGTAGATGATCATCCCATATTTGATATTTTCAAAATGGTCGCCGTTTCCATGGAAACAGGGAAGAAAGGTCAAAATATAGAACATTCAATATCTCGGTTACCTAGGTGCACAGGGTTCTGAAATTTTGTAGGCTGATAGAGCAAAGGGTACTCTATAATAATACGAAAAAAAATTTTGAAGCGATATTACGGTTTTCGAGTTATTTACGAATTTGTGATTTTTCAGTCCGAAAAATGGGACTTTGTCAAACGTTTTTGTGGGTGCAACTCCTCAGACACTATTGAACCGATGTTGCTGAAACTTTACACACTGATAGGGTACTGTTAATAGGTGATCATCCCATATTTTGACAACCTATTTCTACTGTTTCTCTGAGAACATATTGCTTGAATTGACATACCACACAACTTTTATGCGGCGGCGGGGGACACATGGCTACGCGTAGCAATCTTGTTGTATTAAGGTTAACGGTGCTCAAGCAAAAATGACAATAAAAAGGCTAGGGTCAGCATAAAAAAGTAGGGTAGGTAGGGAAACCAGAAACACATCCTTTTTTATTTGGCCTTATTCACTTGAAATGCCCTTTCCTTTCAGCTTGTTTCCAGTGGCAAATATGCTTAGTTCTTCATTTTAGGCTGTTTAATATACTTTTAAACATTTCATCTCTTTATTTTAGGTGCCTGGTGTACGAAGCCTATTCCCAAAGAGACATTTCTGGGTCCTTTTGTAGGTGATATTATACGGGACGGGGATGAAAGTGGAATCAGTTATAGATATGCATGGGAGGTGAGTGAAATATCCTGCAAAACTTGAAGGCAAGCCAAAATTTTTTACATTTTATAGTTTCATTATATATCATTATTCATGAGGCACCAATTCTGATGGTTTTCGAGGGTTGCACTCAACTGCAAAAATAAGATTACAAGAAAGATTTTTTAATTTTATATTAATTTACATCTTGCAACATGTGCAAACTAGGAAAGTACTGGTAAAATTCTAAAACCACAAATTAAACCAAAACAAAAAGAATGAAAATAGTACATGTAGATAGCAGTGTGATAGAGTGTTTTACAAGCAAATTATGGAAAAACTAATATTATGTTCAGTATAATTGCTAAATTCTTAAGAAATTTTATGTTAAAAGCATGATAAGCAGTCATCTATCATCCGATCATAGGAAAATCATTAATTTTGCCTTAGAAAAAAAAATTGTTTTGAGGAAAGAAAACCCTACGAATGGTTTTTTTTTATCAATACTGTGGTTTCATTATTATTTGTGGAGTATCAATTTTCCTGGTTTTCGTGGGTGGCCTTGACCCACGAAATTTGATACTCAACAAAAAGGAAATTTAATGTTGATGTTTAATATGCTACAGATCTCAAAACCTCGAATGAAAATACCCATGATATTATCTATTTTCATCAAACCACGAAAATAAATGAATCCACAGTATACAATGTATTGGTATTCAATTTATTCTGATTTTAAAATACTAGACTAATATTTTACAAGAGGATATGAAGTAAATGAACATGAGACCATACACATATATATAAACGCCAATCGCAATTTATTTTTATGAGCTGTGTAGCCATTTTCTGAATTTTATTCCTCATCAGCAGCACAAGAAACTAAAAAAAAGAAACCCACAATAAAAATAAAAACATCGTCCCCCCCTGAAACTTATCATATAGCGTTTTTTTTTACGGGGGGTAAATTTTCGTGGTTTCTGTCTGTGTGAAATTTTTTTGGCGGTTTTATTTTCGCTGTTTGTGGATGTGTCATGTTAATGATTTGTGTTAGAACAATGTTTTTGCGGGATTTATTTTCCTGTTTTTTCGTCAACCCGCGAAAATAACCCGCTATTTACTATATACTGTAGGGAAACCCATAAAATTCAACCATTCACAATCAATTTCTGATGATATTTTTAGATCTTCAACTTAGAGAATGGAGAATACCTTTACACTATCAACGCTACTGATCCTACTGTTGGTAACTGGATGAGATATGTGAACTGTGCTCGGTACCTTGAAGAACAAAATCTTGTATCAGTCCAGAAAGATATGGAAATGTTCTACAAAGCTATCAAAGTGAGTTTAAAAATGGCTGAGCAGGAGCCTGTATTGCTCACCTGGCCCTTGTTTTACTTCAGTTCATAAGTCCTAAGTTTGATCATACAATTGTAACTCTTCTATATAATTTACGACTGATTGTAGGTCGTAAGATCTTTTGTAAAACAGGGTCCTATTCCTTAAGCCATAAGGGTCTCTTCTTCAGGCCATAAACCTATAAAGGTTCAAGTGACCTTTAGGTAGGGCATCTTTAGCAAACAACAGCTCTCTCTATCTAGTTTCATTCTGTATGCAAAATCATGATATTTTACTTTTTAAGGTAGATAACATTCTGTATTGTAGAACTTAATGGCAAGCTTAACAGCATAACAACAAGTGGCCGTGCAAACACTATAATAGATTATAATGAGATTTTTGAGAAGGAAAGATGTAGCAATGGGGTTATCAAATGTTAAAATCTGAAAAGGCAAATACAAAATCGGCAGACACAAAAACATAAAAATAAACCACACAACCAAACCACAAACTTGAATAAAAATCTACAATGGACAGCATGCAGCCTTCAATTTGACCAAAGGTCATTGCTCCTCTGTGTTGTATATGATTCAAAATTAAAAACTTAATCCTAGATTTAGCAGACACCAATTTAATCATCACAAAAACAAGCCACACAACATACAAAAACACACAACCAAACCACAAACTGGAATATGTGTTTGTGACTTCACCACCTGAAATTGGCTGAAATTTTAAAATTAACAATTCTACAATAGAAAGAACCCAGCATGCAGCACCTTCCATTTGACCAAAGATCATTTGAAAATTTTTGTTCCTGATCAAAATATAATGCATATGATTAAATAAATCTTAAAGTTATCTGTACAATGAAAGAATCTTAGATCTTCTTCAGGAAATATAACTAACATTATAGTACAAGCACAAATATATGATATATGTTGTGTACAAGTTGCAACTTTGTACATGTTGCAACATGTACAGATAAATTGTACAAGTTAAGAAAAATATTGAATGCCCTCTACAATATTTTTTGTAATAATAGATGAGAATAGAATATTAAAGAAAAAGTGTATCATGAAGTTCACAATCAAGTCTATAAAATACAACAAGTTTTAAGAACTTCCATCTCATAATGATGGAAATATAAGTTCCCAGACTTTGATGTCTTGATTTCAGCAACAACATTTTAAAAGCTTTTGTTTGGCATTTCAATAATACTAATAATTAATTATTTAGGTGAATATTTCTTGAAATGGACATGCAGAATTTCAACAAAAATTGTAAAATCTCATATGTCTTCTTTGGGTTTATGTGCACTAGATTAAAGACAACCATGTCATATTTTGTCTTAACTTGTACAATATATCTGTACATGTTGCAACATGTACAATATTGCAACTTGTACACAACATATATATATATATATATATAGAAAACCATTTGGACAATGAAATTTTAACATTGTGTGTTTGTAAAAAAAAAAAAAACACACAAAAATTAATACATGTACAGTAACTGGTTTATAGTGAAGCTGTTTTAGGTACATGTACATTTTCAAAATATTATTGGCTTCAATTTGTCACTTATTCAGCTTATTTAGTCTTTACAAAAAATCCTGTCCAGCAGAATCTGAATATGTCAATAGTCAGTAAGGGCACACACAAAACCAGTCAACACCAACAAGAACAGGACAAAAAACAGACAACATGTAAAAACCGCCAACTCTAGTTGTAGTAAGAGTGAACTCAGGTGCCCCAGAAGAGTAATCAGTTCCTGCTTGCTCTAGTACACCAGACACATTGCCAACAGTCAATTTAGTATGTTAAATCTGGTAAAGGAAAACGGAACAAAACCCTATGACAACCAAATTCTGCACTCATCTGAGAGGTTGAAATCCCATATTTGTCTATAAGCGCAAGGTGCCCTATGTAAAATTTCTTGAGTTAAGACAGCACCCAAGGAGCAATTGTATTTAATAATTTGTGCAACTTGAGCAATAAATTGTAGAAAATACAATGTACATTCACATGCTTTCTGATCCTAATGTATTTTTTCATTTGCCCAAGCTTTAAAGTCAGTGTTACAAAAACTACAAAGCAAGACCATTTCAATCTTCTACACATCTGCTATGTGTTTGTCTTGTTTTGTCTTCTCATCTTAGACATTTGGTATTGATCATTCCACATATTCTTTATTATTATACTTCAGTAGATTTTTTCTATATAAAATACAGGTAAACATTTCAACTATTTCATCTGAATTTGGCAAAGTACTAATTCCCTAGGGATATAGTAAAAACTATTTCCCTAGGGTAATAGTACCTTAATAACATTTCGCGGGTTTTTTAAATGATTGGCAGTAAGTGTGGCTAAATTATACTGTAAAGAGTGCATGGACTGGGCAAAAGGCGTGGCTTTACTGATTCAGTATAATAAAACAATTGTTTACTGGTCATTCGGAAAACAGTACATTTGTTTCCCCTCGGTACTTACCATTTCCCTAGGCGCTACGCGCCTCTTGAAATAGTAAGCACCTCTTGGAAACAAATGTACTGTTTCCCTCATGACCAGTAAACAATTGTATATTATTTACCTTTATTTACAGGATATAGAACCAGGAGAAGAACTATTAACATGGTATCAGCCATTTAGAAAGAGAAGGAAGAAAAAAATGAGGTCACCACTGAAAAATTCTGGTAGAAATGGTAGGAATTCATTTCAATGTCCTTACAAACATTCATATTATTACACAGTGATATTGTTTGCCTTTATCTATCACCAAAATAAGGCTCTTTGCCCTAGAGAAAGTTTCCAAAAATGTCAAAAAATTCTTCATACATCAATGTTTTATACAAAGAAAGCTTTATTTGAAATTTCCCAATTATCATAAAATGATTCTTATTTTTGTAATAAAAAATCATGAAAATAGTAGGGGCAGTTTGGAAAAATGCAAACAAAATCACTGTTACACCCACTGCACAGTTTAATAAGGAGGTATTCTAGGAGGTATAAACCTGTGATTTGTAATATCTCTTAATGTATTTTATATCCATTTGAATCCATAGAACTTAATTTTCCATTTCTCCCTCTATTTTCTTTCATTTTCCTAAATCATGTGTATATAATAATGTCATAAGAATTGGCATGATTGAATTTTTATTTCCATGCTGGTCCAGCCAAATTTTGAAATGCTTGTATGTTTAAAACTAACCCATTTACATAGATTTATGAATTTTTGTCTCGCCTGCGACAAAAAGTTGCGGAAGGTGAGACATAGGTATTACTTTCCAGCGGCGGTGTAAACTTTTTTGTAAGACTTTTGTTGACAATGAATTGCTTGAAAAGTATAATAGCTAGGCATCTGATATTTGGTATACAGACAGTTCAGGTTATGGTCTACGCAACTGTCACCATGCCGTGTGACCCTGACCCCATTTTCACACTCCAGTGACTCTGTGAACTTAGGTCTTTTTCAGGCTGTAAACTTTTTTGTAAGACTTTTGTGGACGATTAATTGCTGGAAAAGTATAATAGCTAGGCATCTGATATTTGGTATACAGACAGTTCAGGTTATGGTCTATGCAACTGTCACCATGCCATGTGACCCTGACCCCATTTTCACGCTCCAGTGACTCTGTGAACTTAGGTCTTTTTTCAGGCTGTAAACTTTTTTGTAAGACTTGTGGACGATGAATTGCTGGAATAGTATAATAGCTAGGCATCTGATATTTGGTATACAGTCAGTTCTGGTTATGGTCTATGCAACCGTCACCATGCTGTGTGACCCTGACCCCATTTTCAAGCTCTAGTGACTCTGTGAACTTAGGTCTTTTTTAAGGCCCTAAACTTTTTTGTAAGACTTTTGTGGACGATGAATTGCTGGAAAAGTATATTAGCTAGGCATCTGATATTTGGTATACAGACAGTTCAAGTAATGGTCTATGCAACTCTCACCATGCCGTGTGAACTTGACCCCATTTTCAGGCTCCAGTGACTCTGTGAACTTAGGTCTTTTTTCAGGCTGTAAACTTTTTTGTAAGACTTTTGTGGACGATGAATTGCTGGAAAAGTATAATAGCTAGACAGTTCAGGTTATGGTCTACGCAAATGGCACCATGCCGTGTGACTCTGACCCCATTCTCACGCTCCAGTGACTCTGTGAACTTTTCAGGCTGTAAACTTTTTTGTAAGACTTTTGTGGACGATGAATTGCAGGAAAAGTATAATAGCTAAGGCATCTGATATTTGATATACAGACAGTTCAGGTTATGGTCTACTCAGCTGTCACCATGCCGTGTGACCCTGACCCAATTTTCATGCTCCAGTGATTTTTCAGGTAGAAAACTTTTTTGTAAGACTTTTGTGGACAATGAATTCTGGAAAAGTATAATAGCTAGGCATCTGATATTGGTTATACAGACACAATTTGTGTTTATATCAAGAAATGAAAGCTTAGGTGGTTGATTTTAGTGATGGTGCCGGCAGGTGAGACATACTTTTAGTGGCCACACTTGTTTCATTAATTTACTATAATTTTTACTTCCATTGCCTGAGGTCTAGGAGTTGGGTCAATTCGTTGGGATAAAAGGGGAAAAATTGATTTATTTTTTTAATTCTGGTTAGATATAAGGAACCTTAAATATATATTTTTTCTAAAATACTCGTCATCAGTCTATAATGGCTAGCATGTGTTTTGTTAGTCCACCATTGGATGCAAGTCTTAAAAAACTTCTGATGCTCCATATTGGTCCTAGACTGTACAGGGTTCAACATTTTGCTGTGCAACACATGGCCAGACATCAATTGGTATTGTCTATCATGAAAGAGAATTTTTAAGACCATTGATTTATAATTTTTTGTCTCGCCTGCCACAAAAAAGTTGCAGAAGTGAGACATAGATACTTTCCAGCGGCGATGGTGGAGTAAACTTTTTTGTATAATAGCTAGGCATCTGATATTTGGTATACAGACAGTTGAGGTTATGGTCTACACAACTGTTACCATGGCGTGTGACCCTGATCCCATTTTCACGCTCCTGTGACCCTGTGAACTTTTGTTTTTTTTCAGGCCGTAAACCTTTTTGTAAGACTTTTTGTGGATAATGAATTGGTTGAAAAGTGAAATAGCTAGGCATCTGATATTGAGCATTCAGACAGATATGGTTATGGTCTACGCAGTTGTCACCATGCTGTGTGATCCTGACCCTATTTTCATGCTCCAGTGACTCTCTCAACTTAATAGGTCTTTTTTTAGGCCATTAACCTTTTTTGTTAGACTTTTGTGGACAATTATTACTTGAAAAGTATAATAGCTAGGCATCTTATATTGGGTATACAGACAGTTGAGGTTATGATGTAGTCATTTGTCACCATGTGGTGTGACCCTGACCCCAGTTGAAAATGAATTTCTTGAAAGGTATAATAGCTAGGCATCTGATATTTGGTATACAGACAGTTGATGTTATGATCTAAGCAGTTGTCACCATACCATGTGACCCTGACCCCATTTTCACGCTCCAGCGACTTTGTGAACATAGGTCTTTTTTTCACGGTGAAAATATCTTTGCAAAAAATTTGTGGAAAATGAAATTCTTGAAAAGTGTAATAGTTTGGCATCTGGTATTTTGTTATACAGACTGTTTATGGTTATGATCTACGTAACGGTCTCCCTGTTCTGGGACCTGGACCCCATTTTTACGCTTTAGTGACTTTGTGAACTTAGGTCTTTTTTTTTAGGCTGCAAACGTCATTGTAATTAAGATTTTTGTGGAAAATAGATTTATTGAAAAATATAATAGCAAGACATCTGATATTTAGGATATTGATGAATTAAATTAGGATTTTTGTATCTGTCACCATGTCTTCTGACCCTGACCTCATTTCTACACTTATTGACTGTTGATGATTTTTTTGTGTGAGACATACTTTGGTGTAAACTCTTGTTTCTGGATTGCATCTCTTTAAGTTACTGACTAGATAGTTATATCATGGCAATGAATAACAATCTGTCTCTTCTTCCTTTGTCTTCTGCTACTGTCCTAGGAGAAGTAATTGTATATAACACCTCACTGTTTGTTTGCCTGGTGACTAATGGATTTTAATGAAATTTTGTACAGCTGTTCAATTATAATGAAAACCAAGTTAAATTTTCAGCAAAATAATTAAAAGTAAAGGGCACTTCTACATTTCTGATCAAAGAAAGATAACTCTAAGAGAAATTGATAAGTTAGTTTTTTTAACCTTAACCATTTTTTTTTAACAGCAAAGGCCATAGAGATGATGGATGAAGGGGAAGCTACTCCATCTAGTGAAGATCCCTCACAGCAGACAGACAATGTCATGGGTGTGGGAAAGCGGCAGAGAGTTAAGAAAAAGATGTTTGATGATATTATTCTAATGTCTGATCTGATTCCTAAAAGGAGGCGACGATCAAAAGCCGAGATGTTGGCTGATAAGGAAGAAAATGACCAAGAACCCACCAAGAAGAGAAGAAAGAGCAAAAATTTAGAGGAAATGGCAAGTGTGATGGGAGACAATTCTGTAGAGACAGATGATCAGGGGCCAAAGTCAAGCCAAGGAGAAAAGAAAAAACGTGGCAGAAAAAAATCTGTGGATGTTATGAAGAAAATAAAGAATAGCTTGACAGACTCTCAGTCTGATCTTGAGTCCACTGCTTCTTCTGAGAGTATTAAGCCAGCAAAATCAGAAGCCTTGTTCTTGAAACCCAAAACTGCTGAGGAAAAGAAACAGATTGCTGAGATTGAAGCTGCCTGGAAATATCCAACCACAGAACAAGAGTTTAAATATGAACATCTAGTCAAAAATGCTTTAACTAAGAATGGTAGGAATGTTTACAAGTGTGACGTCTGTTCTGGGATCTATAGACATACTTTCAGTCTCAAACGCCACTTTCTCAGAAATCACATTAACTGTCGTTATCTCAGCAGAACTGATCTGGTCAATTGTTTGGTGGTTCCTGCTCACCAATGGCTTGATATAAAACATGCAAATGAGGAAGCTGTCTTGAAAAAGTGTGACGAAAAGCTTGATAGTGGCACACCTCTTGTAGAGAACTTTACTGAGTCTTCAGATGTTTCGGCTCCAGGGCTTTACCGATGCTGTATATGCAATAAATTATTTGACACTTTGCAAACTTTAACTGACCACACTCAAGATCATCCAGCAACACCTCACGAGAAATTCTTTGGCTGTGACCAGTGCAAGATGAGGTTTACATTCCATCAGAATTTACTGCGACATAAACTGGTTCATGAGGACAGCTCACAAAAGGTCAAAAAGAAGAACAAGAACTTTGTTCCAAAGTCAATGGGTCATTTTAATCAAGACGATATTCATGGAAAACCCTTCAAGTGCCGACTTTGTCCAATGAAGTTCAGATATCAGACCAATTTGGAAAAACATCATAAAATACATACAAGTAAGTGTAATGAAGAAATATGGTAGCTGATTGAGAGAAATTATTCTAACCATCATCAAGATTATTGATACGTTGAAAAAAAAGTTTGATCTGCCAAGAATTTCACTGCTGATTGACATTCATATTTGCAACTATTTAATTTGGTTATATTTATATAAAGATGAAGGTAACAACAAAATTACCCCAAAAACAACCTATATCTTACAAATTTATGTAATATTTTCAAACTTAAATGTAAATCATAAATCGAACACTCATCAGTTATATTTACATGAACATGTAAATCAATAAAGTCATCTTTAAATCAAACCTTTAAACATCTTTACAAAACTATTACTGATTTGAGTACAATATGAACATGATTAACCATGTCAACTTTTTTAACAGGTTTTGAATTTTTGAATTCTATTTATATTTTCAGCTGAAAGATCCTTTGATTGCTCCATCTGTGGGAAGCTCTTTCCTAGCGAGACCAATCTAAAGAAACACATGGTATTCCATGTTGGATCTACTGTATCTTGTCAGTATTGTGTACGCAGTGTCAGCCACGTAGGTATGCTCAGGAAACACATACGCCTCGACCATCCACTCATACACAAACAGAGGTTATTGAAAATGATTGAAAGTAAAGGGAAGGGTGATAGCGAAACAGCAGCCAACTTACGTAAGGAGATCAAGCAATTAGAAAAACAGAGTGGCGAGAAGAATTCAAATAAAAGTGAAACTAGCACTGTGAAGAATGAGGGAAAAATTGAAAGCAAAACAATGGAGGAAAATGCAGTTGAGCCTGACAAAACTGTAGAGAATGCCATCAAGTTGGAGAGAATTGAAGCCTCTGTTGAGAAAAGTGATGTAGTGAACAAACCAGGTAGATTTAAATTTGTATGTGTCGTCTGCAAGAAGAGATTTTCTGCTTATGTTAATATGTGCCGACATCGAAGAATGGCTCACAAGGACTTTAAGCCTACTACTACAAATGTTCCAGAAAATGCAGAATCCAGATCAGAAACACCAAAATCTATGACTGAGAAAATAAAGATAACTGGAAAATCTGAGAAAGTCTTGAGACTTAAAGACTCAGTGAAAAAACAGCCTGAAAACCCAGTGGAAGAAACGCCGGAATCAGTTCAAGAATTTTACGCAAATGTTGCATCTAACATCGCTGACAATTTAAACTCATATCTTGATGGAGGGGCAGAGGCTATGAGTAATTATAAGAGTTACATTAACATTGAAGATTATGACTCGTGGGAGCCATTGATAAAGGAGGAAGTACCATCTGAAGAGAACAATGATTTTAAATGGGAGCGATTTAACTTCCCACCAAATTATAGCTCTAAACTGGTAGAGGAAAACTTTCAATATATTGACCAAAAGTTGGAGGATGAAGTCAAAGTTTCACCAGCTGAAAAATATGATAAGAAAATTTTAGAGGAACTAGCACCTGCTTTGTGCACTCGTCGTAGAAGCTCATCAGAATGGATAGCTTTGGCTGAATTCAGTAAAGGTGATAACAGCATAGGAAATAGCCCATTGGCAAAGGAGAATAAACCATCAGAAATAGAAAATATTTCAAAGATTGAGAAAACTGGTAATTTGGCATCTGGTGCTGATCAAACTCAACAAATGGACAATGAAGTGAAAAATGATGGAAACAATTCAAAAAAAGAAATAGGAAAGGAGGATGTAACACGTAAATTAGATTTTGAGCAGACCAAACATTCAAGTCACAAAGATAAAATGGATAGAAAAGACAATATTGCAAAAGATGAAATTGACAATGAACAACTTGGTCAGTGTAATGACAAAGCAAGGGAAACTGATGGATGGCAAAAAGAAAAACAAAATATTGAAAAGGGTGATAATTCTAAAAATAATGAAGAAAATTGTTTAGATGTTGCAAAGGAAAATGACATTTCATCTCCTAAAAGTGAATCGAACAAAAACATAAACTCTAATGAGGTTAACAAATTAGAAAATGTAGTAGAATATAAATTGCTTGAAGGTATTGGAAAGGACAGACAAGAAATTAATGAAATCTCAGAAACTGACAAAAAACAATCAAATAAATCTCTGGATCAGGATTCATCATGCAAGATACAAAATTGTCTGTCAGAAAATACAACTTGTGTATCAGAGAATCTTAAAACTGTAACAAATGTTTTGACATCATCAGAGACTTTCATTGTGACATCATCAGAGACTTCCATTGTGACATCATCAAAGACTTTCATTGTGACATCATCAGAGACTTCCATTGCGACATCATCAGAAAATCCTATTGTGACATCATCAGAAACTTCAAGTATCTCACCTCAAGCTACTCCTACATGTATTACATCAACATCCTTAGATTCACAAAAACATAATTCAGAACCTGCTAATTCAATAGAAGAATTGTCCATGTCAAACTTATCAGAACTACATTTATTGGCAAGTGTTGTAGAATTACATGCTAGAGGACATTCTTTAAATTCTAGGCCTAAAACTAATACCACTGAGACTAGTGACGTAAAACATGAATCTAATGAGGGATGTCATGAGATGGACAACCAAATAAAAGGAAATGGAGTAGTGGCAACTCAAAACACTGAACAGTGTGAAAAGGATGAGAAGAATAAAGAGAGAACTGAATTAAAAGCTAACAATGAAAATCAATCTGAAAAAGAGACGAATAAAAAGGATCTGTTAAATGAAGGTTCAGGCAATGAAATCAGAAATGACAAGTCAAACAATGGTATAGAGAAAACTGAGCAAAATTTGAGGCAAGAAAATAATTTGGATGCAAACAAAGAAAGTAAATCAAATTCTACCATTGACAATGTGAAAGAAGTCAGTGATGGCAATTTCAAGTTGGACGCAAATCAATTAATTGAAAAATTGGTCCAAGAGGTAAAAGGTCAGAATGAAAATACTTTAGCATCAGAAACTGTTAAGAAGGAACACAGTGAGGAAAAGTCAGATCTACAAAATGAGAAGTTAAAATCTAACATTTTTGTCAACAAGACAGGGGAAATTACTCCATATGCAGATGAAACAAGGGAGATAAAAAGTGAAAATTCTGTAGATAATGAATCAATACCTACTCTTGTTTATGAGGTTCTCCATATATCAGGAGAAATCAGTGAAAAAACGCCTGTCAGTCCAAATTCAAAACTACTGGATACAAGAATTTATGTTGACACACATAAGATGGACTCAGGTGCTAAGAACGAAATTGGTCATAGTAATAATGAGATAGACAATGAAAAATGTAACGAGCTTGGCGAATCTAGCAACCAAGAAGACAGAGAAATCGAACAAATTTTTGATAAGAAAATGAAAACAGAAAATCAAAATAACTCTAAAGATAATGACTGTAATAAAAGCATGAGTTCTGGAGTAATGTCCCTTGATTTGTTTTCAGATTCTGACAATGAGGATATTTTTACAGGATTGGCATTGTCGAAGAAATGTCTTGATAAGAATGGTGAAGAAGTCAAGCTGTTCGACATTATACCCAATGAGACCTACACTCAGTTAAGTCCATTTCACAATTTTGAGGAAGTCGAGTTTGGAAAATATGGAACTATTGTAAACGTGTGTTCTGTATGCAAGAGGCATTTTGAGGATACAGAACGATTATTGAGGCATCAATGGAAAAAACACCCATCAATTCACTGTCATTACTTACAAGTGGAGCATGGACATGAAATTGAATATTTGTTCTATTCACAGCCCTGTAACAAAGGGGTGCTTGGTATGACTGGAAAAGTGTTTGAAAATATAAACGATAGAGGCTCCTATACTTGTACAAGGTGTAACGGTTCATTCAAAAGTGTGGAAAGACTGAGGATCCATATCATAAACTGTGCTCCTAAACAAGAGGAAAAAGAATCGAAAGAGATAATTCCTTACTATCGTAAACGTTATAGAAAACATAGGAAGATTATAATTAAGTCGGACATTGATTCACCTGTGAAGGTCAAGAAAGAGGTCACACCTGAAAAACAAAATCGGGATGTCTCAAAACATAGACTGATAAATCAAGCCACAAAAACAATTAATATGCCTGATCCTGTAGATGACCTTTCTATGAAAGGAAATTCAAGGAAAAAGAAAAGTGGTGAGATGGTTTACAATCCTATGAACCATGTAAGAAGACGAGAATTCACAGAAGTTCTGGACACACATCAATGTAAAGGATGTGGGGTCAAATTCAACTCAATATCATTACTAGAGAGACACGTCAAGAAATGTGATGGCAAGGACAAGTTTAAAGATTTGAAGGTCATGAAATCAAATATTAATGATACGTTCCACCAGAAACTAAAACATACATGTCTGTATTGTAATCGTGGGTTTTCTTATCCCAAAACTTTGATGAATCACTACAAGGCATTCTGTCTAGTCAAGAAAGACAAGGTGTCAAAAGGACAATTGACTGATTTTGACAAACAGCAAGAGTATGCCATGATGTTGAAATTGAAACAACAAGAGGAAGATAGATGTTTTACAGATATTCCTGATGAAAATGGTGGGGCAAGGAAAGGCTGGCCGAGGGGAATGAAACGAAAATGGAGACGTAAAAATCATTGTTGGACATACATTAAGAAGAAAAGACCTTCTACAGATGACAAGGTCACTGAAGGTCAATCTGAGGTTAACTCTGAAGAAGACGGGAATGAGTTGTCAGAGTTTGGTAATGATGAGGAAGAAAAGGTGGAAGAAAAAGATAATGTTATAGATAAAGTAGAATTGAAAGAGAAAAACAAGGCAAAAGAAAAAGTTAAAAAGTCAAATATTTGTAAACAGGATAACAAGAAAGATGTGATAACTGAGAAAGGTGAAACTACTCAGAAAATTACAACAACTCCAAGAAAGGTGAAGCAGTCAAAGAAAGAAAGCAATGACCCAAAATCTCCTAAAATCAAGTCACCTAAAAAACTTAAAGGAAACATGTCAACACCAAGCAAAATGTCACCAAAGCAGAAAAGATCCCCCAAAAAATCAGAGGGAGAAAAAAGCCAGTCAGAAGATGGTATTCGTCAGAAGAGAAAATATATTAAGAAGAAGATTTTTACATTTGATGAAGTTGTGAAAAACAAAAGAGGACGGAAAAAGGCAAATGACTCTGTTCAAACAATCATAGATAATGTTGCTACTTGTCAAGCTAAGGAAGAAAGTTCTGAAAATGTGATCAATAGTGACACTGACAAATCTCATGGAAGGGTTATTAAAAACAGGGTAGGAAGGAAAAGAAAGATTGAACAAAATGAACAGGAAGCATCATTGAAAACATCTCCTGTAGCAGAAAAGAAAGGAAAAATGTCAACAGAATCAAATGGTGAAAAGGTTAAAAAGAAACGAGGAAAATATAAAGTCAAGGTCAAAACAAATGACATTGACCTCACTAACAAGATAAATTCCACCACTAATGACCAACAAAACATAACTAAAGCAGGAATTGACAATGGTCAGAAAGATTCAAAACACAGTGAAAGGGGGACAACTCCAAAAGTTTTATTTCATCCACAGAAAAGACTGAGAAAAATGAGAAAAGAATTGGCCAAAAAACTTGACAAATCAATGGAAGAGATTCAGAACAATTCCATGTTAAAGGAAGACTTTCTTAAAATAAAATCAGACATTGTTAAAAGTATAGATCAGACATTGAAGGAAACAATGAAAACGCTAGGAATTCCTGATAGTAATTTCATAGATGAGGATTATCAGAATTCTCTAACAAAGTCCCAAAGGATGAGTCTGAAGAAAAAATTGAAAGAGGTTCATGATGACTTGTCTAAAACTATTGAAGGAAAGTGTAGAGACATTGGAGAGAAAACAACTGACGATAAAGAAAAATGTGTTCAATTGGATCAAAAATGTAGTACAAATGAAACATGCATGACAAAATCTGATAAAGTTCCTGCAAAAATGAAAGAATCAGACAAAGTTCTCAATGTCAAGGTCAAGACTGACAAAGTTGACCTTGTGCCTAGTGCTACAAATACTGTTTACAAAACTTCTAATGTTAGCAAAAATAAGTCGAACAATACGCAAACTTCTCCAAGTGATAAAATTAATAAGACGTCAGAAGGTGAACCGAAAATTAAAAAGCAGAGGAAAAAGCGATCACCGGGAAAAATAAAAGATCTGATAAAGATGGACGATGATGTTGTCTATAAAGGCAAACTTAGTGCTGTTTTGAAAAAGTCAAAGAAAATCCAAAATGGACCTTCTGTTCCAACTATCCCTAATCCTTCAAAAGTATTTGCACCTTATATTGCAAGTTCAAATCAAGTGTTAGATTCCACAAAAATATTAAGACAAGAAGTAGAATTAGATACCCAAAGTGTGGAAAAAGACAATGAATTAACCTCCAAAAGTATAGAAAAAGATATAGAAATCACCAAAAGTGTTAAAGAGAATGCCAACAGAGAAAAAATCACAATACCAAGCAGTCAAGCAAATATTGTAAGTTCTACAATTACTGATTCAAAATTGCAAAACATAGAATCATTTGATGTTAATGTTGCCACAGCTACTGAAATGGCCAAAGATTTGAATTCTATAGCAAATAAAACCATCGTTTTGTCAAAAGAACAAGATGATAAACCTAAAAACCTCAGTGACCATGGTGATGAAACTGCTACGGAAGAAAAATCGGTCAATTTACAACGACCTGTGAACAAGATCCCCATCTATAACCAGGAATTCATTTCTAAAGGGAAAAAGGACACTCAGAAAGTGTCATCGACATCATCACAGCAGCAAGCTAAAACTATATACCTTAAACCTGTGGATAGTGAAATGAAGAAGAAATTAGAAGAGGCAGGACATGTACCCCAGAGGAGTTATCAGTATGTCAGGAGAAATTAATTCTGGACAGGGCAGTCTATGTGCACATGAAGAGATCTAAGTATGTCAGGAAAAGTTGATAATAAGATTGTTTAAATACAAAGAGTTTTCTATTTAAGAGTGTTAACTGATTTGTATTTCACCAAGAGGAGAAATTGATGTTCTAAAAAACAAATGATTTAAAGATTTTCTAGTTAAGATTGTTTAAGGAAGACTTTAAGGTTGTTATATGTTTTCTTGTTATCAATATATATTCACTGATCATTTTTGTTGAGAGGTTCAAAAATGTAATGTTTTTTAAGAGTTTTCTAGCATTCTAGTTAACGACGGTTATACTGGTAATCAATTATTTTTCAAAACAGTTATGATAAAGTACATTTTGAAGTAAAATACATGTAATGAGGACATGGAGGATGTTTCAAAGAGTTTTCCAGTATAAGATTTTGATTTTTGTCAAAAGAAATTGACAAATAGGTTACAAACTATAAATGTTTTAAAGGGTTTTTGGAGACAGCTTTCCTGTCCATTTGAACCTGTATTTGTATTTTTTTTTATCAATTCCAAATTTGAAATTTATTTTTTAACAAGGTTGAAAATCAAGCAGTTTCAGAGGAATAATATATAAATATGAGTAACAAGCGGCAATATGTGAAGTTTATTAAATAATTAGGTTGTGAAAGTAGATTTTGTTAGTTAGTTTATAGCATTTATATTCAAGCTTTCTTGTGAAATTGTGACTTATTGTGTAAAGTTGTATAAAAGACTGTTACAAGTGTCATTTGTTTATAAAAGGAGTATAGCTAGGTGAATACATGTAAGATATTGAATATGTGGAAAAAATTTTAAATGTAAATTTATTATTTTTAATCAGTATAAGTTACTCTTGAAATGGACATGTATATTTCTTTTCAATATTTTAGGAGTTCAGATAAAAGTTGATATATATCTATGCACATGTATACTAATGGAAAAAGGAACTGTCCCCCATTTTCAGAAATTACAAATGCAGCATTTTATTGGATATTTGATACATTTTATTGATAGCTTATTGCATTATCTTTTTTCGTAAAAATGGTAACAAAAACTTTCATTTTCAAGCCCCTATGACAATTTTAGAGATGTTCTGTTCAGGAAGTGTTTATTGGAACTCACAAATAACATCTGATAAAGAAACTCACATTTTTATAATTTTTGTTTTCTCGGCTCAATTTAACCAAAATCTTATATCCCTTTATTAGCTCACCTGGACCCAAGGTCTATGTGAGCTATTGCCATCACTTGGCATCCGTCATCGTTAACTTTTCTTTGAAAATCTTCTCCTCCAAAACGACTGAAGGGATTGCTTTGAAACTTTGCACACTTCATCTATGGGGATGTCCTCTACCAAGATTGCACAAATGGTGACCGCCGTTACTAAAAATAGACCAGGGGGGGGTCAGAGTACTGTTTTTGGCTTGTAAATCAAAAAGTAAATCTGATGTCAGGCTAATGCTTCAGCATCAAAAGCTCTTGATTGAGTCGAAGTTTTCAGATGACCCCTTATAGGTGTTACGGCCCCTTAAAGGTGAAAAATAGCATTTTTAAATGTTTTTGGATTATAGAATGAAAACTATTAAAGATAGAGAAAAGTTTTTGCTTGCTTAAATGTTCAAGCTCATTTAGCTCTACAAAAGTCTCCATAGGGTCTAAGTTGTTAGATGACCCCTTATAGGGGTTACAGCCCCTAAAATAACGTTTTTTCATGTTTTTGGCCTATGGAATGAAACTTTAGCAGATAGAGAAAATCTATTGCTTGCTTAAATGTTCAGCTTATTTAGCTCTTCAAAAGTCTCCACAGGGTCCAAGTTGTCAGATGTCTCCTTATAGGGGTTACGGTCCCTAAAATAATGTTCTTTCATGTTTTTGGCCTATAGAATGAAAACTATAGCAGATAGAGAGAAGCTGTTGCATGCTTAAATGTTCAGTTCATTTAGCTCTACAAAAGTTTTCATAGGGTCAAAGTTGTAAGATGACCCCTTATAGGGGTTATGGCCCCTAAAATAATGTTCTTTCATGTTTTTGGCCTATAAAATGAAAACTATAGCAGATAGAGAGAAGCTGTTGCTTGCTTAAATGTTCAGTTCATTTAGCTCTACAAAAGATTTCATAGGGTCAAAGTTGTCAGATGACCTCTTATAGGGGTTATGGCCCTTAAAATATCGTTTTTTCATGATTTGGGCCTACGGCTACAGAATGAAAACTATAGTAGATAGAGAAAAGCTGTTACTTGCTTAAATGTTCAGCTCATTTAGCTCTAGAAAAGTCTTTATAGGGTCAACATCAAGACCAGGTGAGCGATTCAGGCTAGTAGGAGCCTCTTGTTGGTTAAAAGGAAACATCATAATTTAATTTTGAGTGAAATTTTTATTACAGATAAAAGTGTTTTTTTTTTCAAAATTTTTCAGATTTTTACCCCAAAATGATCTGCATGATCCACTTTAAATTCAGTTAAAATTTCATCTCAACAGCTGTATATTTTTACGGATTTTGAGGTACATTTGATATTAGTGTGGTCTGGCACACTTATTCCGATTTCTTGAAAAAACAGTAAGTCAGATCTACATGAAACTATAAAAACTTAATTTAATATCATAAAAAAGCAAACATTTTGCAATTGGAACAATAATGTGCCAAGTGGGTCCATCAATTGTTAAGTATGTGTAGTCTTATTTTATTAATTTATACCTATACATATAACATGTATAAAGGTTAAAATGGATATAAAAGCACAGTTTCATGAATTTTTACACTACCTTGTTTAGTTAAGTTTTATGAGATGCAGGAACAGATGTAATTAAATGAGTTTTGTTTATTTGATAAATGAGTTATTGAGTTATGTTTTTTATGTTAATGAAGAAAAATTTGAAACTGCATTAAAAATTATAAAACAATGTTTTGTTTATTGTTAATTGAGTTGGATTTGGAGTTTTCATAGTCAACCTTGTTTGGGTCAAACAGTCTTCATACATAAACATGAATTAGTGTTGGGGTTTTATGACAGCCCTTTTAGATGCTCATTGGTCATGAAAGGCTGTACACATGAATCTACAAATGTATTTGTTGTTATAAAGTAATGTTTTGTATTAATCAGACATTGGCATATGGGGACATATAGAGGTACTAGTTGATAATTCTTGATCTTGTTCACAATGAGAGGGGTACTAAATTTTCATTACAGATTTTACAGCTTCTATGTAGTTTCTGAAGTGATTGATTTCTAATTTGGTATTTGCTTCCATTTCCAGTTCAGTTGGTTATCTACTTCATTTTTCTAAATGTTTCAGAAGTATTCTTAGCATGAATTATTGCAACTTCTTGTTATTGTATGTATTTGATTATGTCTATATTGGGGAGAAAAATTATACCCCCACTGGTAAGAGAAGGGGCTATTTTGCAATCACCTTGTCCGTCCGTCTGTCCGTCCGTAACAAACTTTCGTAACAGATTTCTCAGCTTCTACTGAAGTGATTGATTTCAAATTTAGTATACAGCTTTAGCATGATGTGTTGTATCGTTCCTCCTCTTTCCATGTTAGTCGCGCATCCACTTCCTGTTTTCTGAGCCGACTTAGTCTTTTTTAAGGGTAAAAATAGACAATTTTTCGTAACAGATTTCTCAGCTTCTACTGAAAGGATTGATTTCAAATTTGGTATACAGCTTTAGCATGATGAGTTGTATCGTGCCTCCCCTTTCTAGGTCCGTGGCGCATCTACTCCCTGTTTTCTGAGTGGTCGAGTGGGGGTATCCTTAGTACTACTAAGAGCAACCCCTTGTTGTTTCTGTCCTGTCTGTCTGTGACAAAGTTTGTCCCTGTTTCTCCAACATTTAATGGAATTCAATGAAACTTGGTAATGGTATGTAGGAAGTAAACCATATGCATGTGTGCATTTGATCCTCAATTTTTTTATGGAGGTTATGGCACTTTAAACTTGACACTCGTTTATCATGTTGTCAGCACATGCAAAACTCCTCTGAAACTACTGTATGGAATCTTACTGTCATACAACACTTGGTATACAGATATCATAGTAAAGTATATGTAGTTGCGGGAATTAGAAGGGAATTTTGATCTTAAATTGATGTGGGAGTTATGGCCCTTTGTACTTGGCAATTTGCTGAAAATAAACTACTGTATAGAATTTTATGAAATTCAGCAGACAATTTTAACCATATATCATGTGAGCACATTCAAAACTCCTCTGAAACTACTGTATGGAATCTTAGTGTCAAACAACACTTGGTATATAGGTTGTGGGAATTAGAAGGGAATTTTGATCTAAATTGATGTGGGAGTTATGGCCCTTTGTACTCAACAAATTGCTGAAAATAATCCTTTATCATCTTGTCAGTTAAACTCCTCTTAAACTTCTGTATATAATTTTATGAAACTTAGCACAGTTTATCACCATATGTAGTGATACTACTAAAGAATTTTGATACTCAAATTTCAGTGGTAGTTTTGGCCCTTTGAACATATAGAAATTCCCTAAAAAAATTCATTTAAATATACACTTGGACATAAGTTAAGAACCACCTGAAAATCAACAAATTTTTCAAAGTCCTAAATTTATATCTTAAACCTATCAAATAAAATTAACAATGTATGGAAGGTGCGCTGTGTAAAAACGATTGAGAAGTACATACGTCATAGTTGACTTGTGCAACCTAGAAAACCGTCTGCATATTTTTTGGCTTTTTCCATAAAAAAGACTTGTGGGCAGTCATTCCTTTGAATTTAATTGGCACCTTTTTTTACTTTACTTTACATTGTCCTATGAAATGACATTCGTTTTTAACTAAAATCAATGGCCGTCAAGTAAGAATAAAAAAGGCGAACATTTTGTTCATTTTTTGAAATAAAGTAGCCGCTGCATGAAAATGGGCTAACAAACAAAATAAAACATGTATATATTGTATACTTTAAACAATTTCCTCAATAAACATATAATATAATAGATGAAATAAAGGTATTAAGCAATGCTACAAATCTATCTTTCAAAGCAAGTAAAATATTTCATGTTATAGTTGTGAAGTACAACTTTTTTGAGAGTGCACTAGTTGAATAGTACACAAGCACATGTTGAATAGTACATAAGCTAAAGTTTATCAGTGCAACAGTGTACTATGTTTATACACATTTGAACACGAAAATTCTTAATTTAAATAAAAATCGGCAATCACCTTAAACAAGAAATTTACTTAAGGATGTATTCTTTAAAAGGGTCATATCCATACTCAATATTTTCCGACCAGACAATAGAGCGCTGCGACGCGATTGAAAACAGATATTTTGCGAGAGCGCCTCTGATAAGTTATGAATAGAGGAAACGCGTGTCAGGCGTAGCAAGGTCACTTACCTTGTTTTCCCAGTATCAGGTTTCAAAGAGTGCCTAATTTATACAAGAACGGTCAAAATATTTGCATAAAATATGTTCTCAAGAAAAATTCTATCAATATGACCTTTTTTCAACATGTTCTGAATTAAAACTATAAAAAGTGGGTCACTTGCTTAAAATTATGCCAACATTAAAATCCTTTGAAATTTTTGCCAGTTTTTGTATGAATTATTTCCCTTGAAAAATAAAAAAAAATGTATTTACATGTATATACGTTTGATTGAAGAGTTTGATAATAAATCAAAATATCCTAAACTTTTAATATAAAAAAATGTTTAGCCTAAATTTTATTCATATTTAATGACATTTGCACATATTGTTGCACTTTTTGCTTTTCGCGGTCACATGACCAGTGTCAGGCTCCATCTTAAAATATATGAATTCGAAATTTTGTTGAAAATGACAACGATTTTAGATTTAAAAAAAGATAAAGAAAGAATGTGTCCATGGGACGCGGATGTCCCCGTTGGCCCCAAATATAAAGTTGAAAGTCCTACAGATCTGAGGGTCGCTTATGGCTTAGGATGCATTGTTTGTCATACTGAACCCTCCTACCAAGTACCAACTCATTTCCATTTACGGTTTCTTAGAAACGCTTTGCGGAATTATACATATACGTACGGACGTACGAGCATAAGCAAAACCTAGTGCCCCCGACATGGCGTCGCGGCTGGCATAAAATGACAATTTTTGCATTTTTGGGACCATAAAAATCACTATATTTTACAAATACATGTAACTTGAAAACCGTATATATTGCTAAAAAATTTTGTCTTGCAGTTTGCGAGCGTGAACGTTGTAGCGGCACAATTGAGCCTCCTCTAATCGAACTATACAAGAAGACAAGAGACACCAATCGGGCAGTCCGAAGCCGAAAGTCAAGAAGAGCGAAGGTAAAAACAAAACAAGCACGACCAAACAAGAGAGGACTTTAAAGTTTTAAAGAACTTTTAAAGCGAACATAAGATATTCCTATCACCATATTTAAAAAGGACATCGTTTGGCCCATTTCGAAGGACTGGGCATCGTTCCTCGAAACCACTCTCACAAATGGTGTTGAGAAGAGAGTCGGAAAATTGGTTCATGAAATTTTCACCTCAGACGAGGATGGAACCACGAGACTCAGTGTTAGTAGCGTTAAGAACTTTACCGCCGACTTCCTTTTATTTGATCAATGATCACAAACATGAAAAAGCTAATGATTGTTTTTGAAAATTGACTATTTCATTTCGATTCGTCTGGAAATATTATTATTAAAACAAAAAGTCGCATTTTCAGATGTAAAAATGGGTAACTCAGAAAGATCAAAGACGAATCTAGCAAACATAATGGGATAAAGAAAACAAAAAAACACTTACAAAACTGAACCGTGAGAAATTGAAAATCCACCAATGTGACTTAAATCGTAACGAGGTAAAGCAAAAAATAATATCTACCTATTGGTACTTTCAAGTCTTCGTTGTACTTCTCAACTAAAGCAGTTGTACATCTCAACTGTCGCATTTGCACATCTCAACTTTCGCCAATCGTTAAAAGATGTACAATTCAACTTGTGCGGATGTACTAAAAAACTTTCGCATATGTACTTCACAACTTGTGCACCGATGTCGTGTTTTATCATTAAAGGGCACAATAAAACGACTCTCTACCCTTCAATATATTGTTATTTAGGTAGCTTATCTTTAGGTTAAAAAATAATGTTTTAAATACTTATGATGTTTTATATATGTGATTTTCGGAATATTTATGTATAAAAGTATTTAATTTGTATTTTTAAGAACTAAATTAAAGTCAATGTTAAGTCATTAGTAACATAAATGCCTTATTAATAGTTTCCAGTTAAAAAACATTACTGTTAGGCATATTTCTGGCATTTTAGATGTAAATTCCCAATTTCGGGTGTCTTTTTCGTCTGATTTACCCACAAGCCACTATAAAAGCACTAATCAATTATAGCGGGTGTACTTCTCAATCGTTTTTACGCAGCGCACCTTCCATACATTGATTAAGGTGAGAAAAAAAATATAGGCAAATATAGGGGGTATTTTTTTTTTCGCACAATGTAAACAAGAGGCTCCCAGGAGCCTGAATCGCTTACCTGACATATGTGCCTGAAGTAAAGGTTATTAGGCAAAATCTATTTGACGATGAAAGGGTCATAAGATTAATAAGGGGGTCATCTGACAATATGGTGGATCTTAAGGTGCTGATCACTTTTGTTCTCAATCAAAATCTAAAAGGCACAGGATACAGTTACGGCAAATTTGGACAAAACCGTAACAATAAGAAATTCTTATTGTTACGGCAAAGACGAAAATCGGGAACGGATGACTGGACGAAGACCGAATCATTAACGACCGTAACAATAAGAAATTTCTTATTATTACGGCACTTATAATTACGGCAAATCGATGTTGTGACGATGTGAAATAAAAAGTGACATAACATTATACAAGCGGGCGAAGGCGAAAAATTCTAATAATCTAAATTTAACTCAAAGTAATTTTGATAACTTATGGCAAATGCGACACAACCAATATGTGGTTTTCGTGTTTTATTTTATTCCGGGTGAAACCATTCAGGCATCCATCTCAGACTACGGATGCTGCAGTGTGCACTGTGCAGTGGTTCAATTCTGCATTTTTTTCTTCAAGGATCAACACGCATTTTGAGTTGAATGTTCCTTCGGGGTTCCATCCTTCGGGGTAAAACCGCTTTACTCGACTTATGTAAATGTTTTTGTCAAAGATTTGTGTCGGCAAGTCACTTGCCTTAGTTTGAGTTATGTTTTCGGTAACGATTTTATTGCCATCAATAAGATCAAGCAATACTTCTACATTAGTTTCAAGTATCCTATTGAGCATAAAATGTTAAAAAGTTGCGGAAGAAGTTAATAATAAAATATCTTATGCTTGGTAAATCTCTAACGCGAGATGTGCCGTAATAATAAGAAAATTCTTATTGTTACGGTCGTAAATGATTCGGTCTCTGTCCCGTCATCCGTTCCCGGTTTTCGTCTTTGCCGTAACAATAAGAATTTCTTATTGTTACGGTTTTGCCGTAATCATATCCTGTGCCAATCTAAAAACCTGTCACCATCTTTTGAGTTATTTGCAAAAAATGCAGTTTAACCTAATGTTCGATTTTTAGCCACAGCCGCCATGTTTTACAACCAATCAAAAATCCCCACATCAGCTCTATACACCTAATGCTAATAAAGAATAATACCAAGTTTGGTTCCAATTGGACTTAAAGTGTCAGAGGAATTAACGTTTTCAATATAATAAGGAAATGCTTTTTAAATGTTCAATTTTGATGTTCTAAGGGCAATAAATCATCAAAGGAAAGGTCCTACAACGTTGACCCTTTACATATTTTGTAGATCTTGATGTGCTTAACAATATGCAATTTAAATTTCTCAAATATCTGGTATACTTTTCAAGATATTGAGCTAAACAGGTGCAAAATTTGCAAAAAATCCACAAAACGGGCAATAACTCCTACATTGAATGTTGGATTTTCTTCAAAATTTCAGAGCTGGTAGATCTTGAGGTGCTGATCACTTTTGTTCCCAAATCAAAATTTTAAAATCTGTCACCGTTTTAGAGTTATTTGCAAAAAACTGCCATTTACCCCTATGTTCTATTTTTAGCCACAGCGGCCATGTTTTACGACCAATCAAAAATCTCCACATAATTTCTATACACCTAAGGCTAATAAACAACTATACCCAGTTTGGTTCCATTTGGACTTAGTGTCAGAGGAGTAAACGCTTTTAATGTAATGAGGAAATGCTGTTAAAATGCTCAATTTTGACGTTCTAAGGGCAACAACTCCTTAAAGGAAAGGTCCTACAACGTTGATGCTATTACATATTTTGTAGATCTTGATGTGCTTAACAATATGCAATTTAAATTTCTCAAAAATCTGGTATACTTTCAAGATATTGAGCTAAACAGGTGCAAAATTTGCAAAAAAATCCACAAAAAGGGCAATAACTCCTACACTGAATGTTGGATTTTCTTCAAAATTTCAGAGCTGGTAGATCTTGAGGTGCTGATCACTTTTACCCTATGCCAGAATTTTGTTATCTGTAGTCGTTTTTGAGTTATTTGCAAAACAATGCATTTTACCCCTATGTTCTATTTTTAGCCATGGCGGCCATGTTTTTCGACGAATCAAAAATCCCCACATCAGTTCTAAGCACCGAATGCAAATAACAACCATACCAAGTTTGGTTGCAATTGGACTTATGGTGTCAAAGGAGTTAACGTTTTAAAAAGTTTTACGGACGACGGACGCCAAGTGATGACAATAGCTCAAAATTGAGCGATATCGAACTTATAAATTTTATTCTTACGTTAAGAAATGATAGTTCTTTAAAGTCTAGGTCATTTTTTACTTATTCGAGAACAAATTCATAAGTATACAGACAATTTTAGCTGCAAACTTTTTCTGTTTTTTTTCGTTATAATTTTCCCCCATCTTCAAAAATAGTCTACTGTCGGCCACAAACGTAATGATTTTATGACAGGAAAATGTTAAACCTTAGTAGACATATTAGTCTTTTACCACCAGAGAGAGTCTTGATAAAATGTATTTTCATCTGTACGAAAACAGGACATCAAAACTGTTTAAAATTTTAAAAATCAGTGGTCCTTAACTTTTGTCCAAGTGTATATAAACTTGTCAACGAAATCCTCTGAAAAGAAGGCAAGGAATTTTACTACACCAGGTTAACAGATAGTACATGTACATATATGCAGTTGTGGATGTTATCAGGGACTTTTGATCCTCAAAATATTGTGGGAGTTACAGTCCTTTGAACTTAGAATTTTGCTGAAAATTCTCATTAGCTCAACTCCTCTGAAAACAACTCTATGGAATTTAATGAAACTTGGCAGACAGTTAGTTACCATATGTGGTTATGATATTCAATTTTGTTGATATACATGTATGGCCCTTTGAACATAGAAATTTGCTAAAAATACTCATTTATAAACTTGTCAGCACAACTCCTCTGAAACTACTGTATGGAATTTTACAACACTTGGTATATAGATAGTACAAATAGTTCATATGTAGCTGTGGATGTTACTTGATTTTTAAGAATTATAGCGATCAAGCATGTCAGTTTTGTGTGATGACACTTCACTAAATCTTATTGTTTGAAGTGTTGTGTCGGATTTAAAATCGATATGTTTGATTTTTTTTACATCAGTCGATTGATGATTCTCAGCTAGCTGTCAGTAACAGCATGTGTTCTATAGAGAGTTCCTTTACTGTCCTTTTGTTTGTTCTTATTGTTTTTTGTCTTAGGTTCTCTCTAGTGGAATTGGACTTTGATCGATTTGATTTTTATTGTGTGTTTAGTTTTTGTGCTTTGTCTGGGAATATTGATAGGGGGAAGGTTGGGCCCAAAAAACTAGTTTAACTCGCCACATATTATATGTGCCTGTCCTATAAGCCAGGAATCTTTGACAAAGCTTTCGTTTGTACTTGTCTTTTTGATGTTTTCTGTTCCTTGTTTAAGAAAGGGGTTTATCTGTGACTATTTCAGGACTGGATTTGAATTTTATGCATTTTATTTAGACCATGGGCCAATTGCAGAACTTCGAGCAGTACCAAATGGCCTCGTTGAAGGCTGCTGGCGGTTGTCCATTGTGGTTTTTCTAAAATGCCGCTTAGTTGTGGGCTGTGTGGCATACACTAATTCCACATCTCATTATTTTCTATAGTTATCAGGAAATTTTGATCCTCGAAATTTTGTAAGAGATATGGCCCTTTGTTTTCTAAAAATTTGCTAAAAAATACTCATTTATCATCTTGTCAGCTCAACTCCTTTGAAACTGTTCTATGGATTTTATGAAACTTTGCAGACAGTTAGTCATATGTCATGTATGTGGTTAACAGTTGTGATATTACTAGGGAATTTTTGACGGAGTTATGGCCCTTTGAACTTTGTTGAAAATTCTCCTTTATAAAATTGTCAGCACAACTCCTCTAGCTGAAACGACTCTATGGATTTTTACAACACTTGGTTAAAGGTATATTGTCTACGAAAAATTATTTTTTTGTAAAACCAAAAAATTGTCGTCAGACTATTCGTTTTGTTTATGTAGAAAGATACAAACATTCAGGGTACTTTATTACTTCAATAAAAAGCTTCGCTGAGCGCAGCATGATACGACCGCAACATGTTGAACCCTGTACATTTTAGGCCCAATATGGATAGTCTATTGCTCTGGACACATGCAGCCCATGGTGGACTGACAAAGGTTTTTGACACATGCTGCTCTGGTGGACTTTCGACCCAGGGGGTAAAAATATAAATTTTCAATTTTGTATTCTACTCATGCAACAAATCAGAAATAAAAAAGTTTTGATTACGGCCCTTTTTGGCCCCTAATTACAAAACAAGTGAAAAAGGGGATGGTCACAAAATTAATTCTCAAATTTGGATTCACTACCTGACAAGAATAAACTTGCAAAAAAAATTTTTTAAATCAGACCACAAATAAAAAAGTTTTGATTTTGGCCCCATTTGGCCCCTAATTACGTAATAGGGGAAAAAGGGGGGGGTCGCAAAAATTAATTCTTAATTGTGTAAATGAGCTGAACATTTAAGCAAGCAACAGCTTCTCTCTACCTGCTATAGTTTTCATTTCATAGGCCAAAAACATGAAAAAACATTATTTTAGGGGCTGTAGCCCCTATAAGGGGTCATCTGACAACTTTGACCGTATGGAGTTTTTTGTAGAGCTAAATGAGCTGAACAATTAAGCAAGCAACAGCTTTTTGCTATCTGCAATAATTTTCATACTATAGGGCAAAAACGTGAAAAAATGCTATTTTTCACCTTTAAGGGGCCGTAACCCCTATAAGGGGTCTTCTGACAACTTCGACCAAATGGAGACTTTTGTAGAACTTTTGATCCTGAAGCAGTAGGGTGGCATCAGATTTCATCTATCCCTTATACTTTTTGAATTACAAGCCAAAAACAGTAGTCTGACCCCCCTGGTCTATTTTTAGCCACGGCGGCCATGTTTTTTTGACGAATCAGAAATTGGAACATTACTATAGTGCAGGACACCCTAATGATCAATCATACCAAGTTTCATTGAATTCTGTTCAGTAGTTTCAGAGGAGAAGATTTTTAAAAAGTTATTGTAAGAACACACAAAAAAGTTACAATTTTGGCCCCTTTTGGCCCTTAATTTCCAAACGAAAAAAGGGGGGACTCCCAAAATCAATCCCATCCATCCTTTACTGGTAAGAAATATCATTGTCAAATTTCATTGCATTTGGATAACTAGAACTAAAGTTATCGTGTATACACTAAAGTTAACAGACGACGACAACGACGACGACGACGACGACGACGACAGCATCATACCATTATACGTCCGCAAATTTTTTGCGGTCGTATAAAAATTGAAAAATATATAATATTTGTAAAGCTTTACAATAAAAAGCTTCGCCGAGCGCAGCATGATACGACCGCAACATGTTGAACCCTGTACTTTTTAGGCCTAATATGGATAGTCTAATGTTCTGGACGCATGCAGCCCATGGTGGACTGACAAAGGTTTTTGACACATGCTTCTCTGATGGACTTTCGACCCAGGGGGTAAAAATATAAATTTTGAATGTTGTATTCTACTCTTTAAAAGAATAATGTTTGGGGAAAAAATAAAAAATCGAACCAGAATTTTTTTTTAATTATTATTACAGCCCCAAAAATTTATTCTTAAATTTAGAATCGCTACCTGACAAGAATAAATTTGCAAAAAAAAATTTTCAAAATAAAAAAGTCCCATTTGGCCCCTAATTACGTAATAGGGGGAGTTGCAAAAATTAATTCTTAATTTTGTATTCGCTATTTGACAAGAACAAACATGCAAAAAAAAATTTCAAAATCGGACCAGAAATAAAAAAGTTACAATTTTGGCCCCTTTTGGTCCCTAATAACGTAACAGTTAAAAAAGGGGACACAAAAATATATCTGATACTTGACAAGAATAAACTTGCAAAAAAATTGTCAAAATCGGACAAGAATTTAAAAAGTTTTGATTTCGGCCCCTTTTGGCCCCTTATTACGTAACAGGTGAAAAAGGGGTGGGGTCGCAAAAATAAATTCTCAAACTTGACAAAAATAAACTTGCAAAAAAAATTTCAAAAACAAACCAGAAATAAAAAAGTTTTGATTACGGCCCCTTTTGGCCCCTAATTACAAAACAAGTGAAAAAAGGGATGGTCGCAAAAATTAATTCTCAAATTTGGATTCGCTACCTGACAAGAATAAACTTGCAAAAAAAATTATCAAAATCGGACAAGAATTAAAAAAGTTTCGATTTCCGTCCCTTTTGGCCCCTTATTACATAACAAGTGAAAAAGGGGTGGGGGTCGCAAAAATAAATTCTCAAATTTGGATTCGCTACTTGACAAAAATAAACTTGCAAAAAAAAATTCAAAATCGGACCACAAATAAAAAAGTTTCGATTTTGGCCCCATTTGGCCCCTATTTACATAAAAGGGGGAAAAAGGGGGGGTCCCAAAAATTAATACTTAATTTTGTATCCGCTATTTGACAAGAACAAACATGCAAAAAAAATTTTCAAAATCGGACCACAAATAAAAAAGTTTTTATTTTGGCCCCTTTTGGCCCCTAATTACACAACGGAGAAAAAAGGGGCGCAAAAATTCATCAGGTTCATTCTTTTATTGTAAGAAACATTCTTGACAAATTTCACAGCAATAGGCCAACTAGGACCAAAGTTATGGTGGAAACAAGTAAAATATTTGAATTTTTGCCCCTAATTTTGAAACAAAAAAGGGGGGACCGCCAAAATCAATCCCATTCATCCTTGTATGGTAAGGAACATCACTGTCAAATTTCATAGCAATTGGATAACTAGAACTAAAGTTATATTGTGGAAACAAACAAAAAAGTAGTATTTTTGGCCCTTTTTTGGCCCCTAATTTCAAAAAGAAAAATGGGGGGACCCCCAAAATCAATCCCATTCATCCTTTTATGGTAAGGAACATCATTGTAAAGTTTCATAGCAATCGGATAACTGGAACTAAAGTTATTGTGGAAACACTTAAAAGTTAACAGACACCGACGACGACAACGACGACGACAGCATCAAACAATAATACGTCCGCAAATTTTTTTGCGGTCGTATAAAAATTCATATTCATGAGATGAAGATGAGCTGTAAGCATGCGCACTATACTTTCTTTGATTGAAAACTTCCATAGTTCTTGCACGTGGTGCATAATCTGTTTCTCGAAGTTTTAGCTCGTAAGAATATTAAAACGGTAACCGAATATTAGAGCTACTTAATAAATACAACTGACAATATTAATTGCCTGTATTAAGTTTTGAATGTGATTTAAAAGGTAAACGCGAAAAATATTGGTATTTTTTTCAACATATCAATGTATTTGGGGACAAAACCCGAGATTCCGATTAGTGTCCGCGTTATAACTACTCAGTCTAAATCTGTGTCAATGTGACGTAATGCAGGTAAATAAAATATCAATCAATATTGTCGAGCTATTTTGATCAAAATAAACTATTTTTGAGGCAAAATGTGTGGTAAATTTGTTTTTCAATATTCATTTTATTGCATTTCGGTCTAATTGACACTAAAAAATTGGGGGGTAAAAAAATGAGTTTGCCGTAGACAATATGCCTTTAACAGATCGTACACCATATGCAGTTGCGGATGTTATTTTGGAATTTTGATCCTCAAAATTGATTGGAGTTTTGGCCCTTTGTCAAAATTTGCTGAAAATACTCTTTTGTCAACTTGACTCCTCTGAAACTTCCCATTGATTTTATAACACATGGTAGAGAGTTAGTGCACCATATGTACTTGTGACATTACATGAACTAGGAATTTTAATCCTGGGATTGAAACACTGAAGGGGTTAAGTTGTATCAGACTTTTTTCTTTCTGTTATACTTTTTGATTTTCATTACAAAAACTGGCAACTGACCCTTGTGTTCTATTTCTAGCAACAGCAGCCATGTTATTATATTGACAGTCACATTTGTGCAATCTTGAGTTGGTAAAGGACATCCCATAGATAAAGTGTGCAAAGTTTCAAATCAATCCTTTCAGTAGTATAAAACAAGGAAATTTTTTAAGAAGAATGTCAAAGACAACAGAGGATGACACATGCCAAGTGATGGCAATAGCTTACATGACCCTTTGATTTAGTCGAGCCAACAAAAAGGAAACCAAAATTTGATTGTGTTGAAGGCAAAAAAACAAAACAAATAGAAAACAACCATTTTTACATCATTCTTTTGAAACCATAGATAAAAATATCTACACAAATAAAAACTTCAAAACATGATAAATATATTTAGAAATCCTTATCTAAAATAGATCAATAGGATTTACCATCAAAATGTATATATTAATAGATTGACCAATTACATATTATGTCTATAAATAGCTTGACCAATCATATTGTCTCATCTCTACTCTTTAAGTCCTGATTCTCCTTTGCTTTATCCAGTACAGGTTTGTAAACAGGGATGTAATACCAGGCTTTGTAATCATGTCGTGTTTTCATCTTCTTTTTTATCTCTCGGACTTCACGCCTGAAATGACATATTAAAGTTCATCAAATTCTTTGTGACCAAAAAACAATTTATAAGATTCATTTCTTTATGAACAAATTAAGAGTTCAATGGTCTATTTGCCGATAAGCTTATGATTTTATTCCAGAAGCGATTTAAATTTTCTTTACAATAGCGGTAGTGAAAATACATTGGTTTATAACAGGTATTTATATGAACAAATTATGAGTTCATTAAATTCATTATGAACAAATTAAGAGTTCATTAAATTCATTATGAACAAAATAAGAGCTCATTGAATTCATTATGAACAAATTATGAGTTCATTGAATTCATTATGAACAAATTAAGAGTTCATTGAATTCATTATGAACAAATTAAGAGTTCATTAAATTCATTATGAACAAATTAAGAGTTCATTAAATTCATTATGAACAAAATAAGAGCTCATTCAATTCATTATGAACAAATTATGAGTTCTTTGAATTCATTATGAACAAATTAAGAGTTCATTGAATTCATTATTCACAAATTAAGAGTTCATTAAATTCATTATGAACAAATTATGAGTTCATTAAATTCATTATGAACAAATTAAGAGTTCATTGAATTCATTATAAACAATTCACAGTTCATGAAATGGTTTTGATTCTGCCTGAAATTCATTATGATCAAATTAGAGAGAGCTGAGCTGAACATTAAAGAAAGAAACACTATATGCTTGCAATAGTTTTCATTATATAAAAAAAACAAGTGTGGCCTTCTAAAAGTCTGTCTCCCCTGCCGGCACCATCAACAATTTGCACCCCCATTATACCGTATGATGCCATTTAAAAACAAGAGGCTCCCAGGAGCCTAAATCGCTCACCTGGTCTTGATGTCAACCCTATATTTTGTAGAGCTTAATGAGCTGAACATTTAAGCAAGCAACAGTTTTTCTTTATCTACTATAGTTTTCATTCAATAGGCCAAAAACCCGAAAAACTGTTATTTTAGCGGCCGTAACCCCTATAAGGCGACATCTGACAACTTCAACCATATGGAGACTTTTGTAGAGCTTTATGTGCTGAACATTTAAGCAAGCAACAGCTTCTCTCTATCTGCAATAGTTTTCATTCCATAGGCCAAAAACATGAAAAAAAATTATTTCAGGGGCCGTAACCCCGATGAGGGATCATCTGACAACTTCGACTCTATGGAGACTTTTGTAGAGCTTTGTGCGCTGAACATTTAAGCAAGCAACAGCTTTTTTCTATCTGCTATAGTTTTCATTCTAAAGGCCAAAAACATGAAAAAGGTTATTTTAGGGGCCGTAACCCCTATTTAGGGTCATCTGACAACTTTGATCCTATTGAGACTTTTGTAGAGCTAAATATACTGAACATTTAAGCAAGCAACAGCTTTTCTCTATCTGCTATAGTTTTCATTCTATAGGCCAAAAACATGAAAAAGGTTATTTTAGGGGCTGCAACCCCTATTAAGGGTCATCTTACAACTTCGATCCTATTAAGACTTTTGTACAGCTAAATTAGCTGAACATTTAAGCAAACAACAGCTTCATTCTATCTGCAATAGTTTTCATTCCATAGGCCAAAAACATGAAAAAACATTATTTCAGGGGCCATAACCCCTATAAGGAGTCATCTGACAACTTCTACCTTATGAAGACTTTTGTAGAGCTAAATGAGCTGAACATTTAAGCAAGCAACAGCTTTTCTCTGTCTGCAATAGTTTTCATACTATAGGGCAAAAACATGAAAAAACGCTAATTTTCACCTTTAAGGGGCTGTAACCCCTATAAGGGGTCATCTGACAACTTGGACCAAATGGGGACTTTGGTAGAACTTTTGATGCTGAAGCAGTAAAGTTGCATCAGATTTCGTCTATCTCTTATACTTTTTGATTTACAAGCCAAAAACAGTAGTCTGACCCCCCTGGTCTATTTTTAGCAACGGCAGCCATGTTTTTCGACAAATCAAAAATCCCCACATCTGTCCTGTGGGGAAAACCCAAAAGTACCACCAGACCAAAAGTATTACAAAAAGATTTCAACCTGAAAAAAAGACCAATAAACTTCACAGAGTCACTGGAGTGTGAAAATGGGTCAGGGTCACACGGCATGGTGACAGTTGCGTAGACCATAACCTAAACTGTCTGTAAACCTAACATCAATTGCCTAGCAATTATACTTTCCAAGCAAAATTCACTGTCCACAAAAGTCTTACAAAAAAGTTTACATCACTGCCACTGTCGCCGTCGCCACTGGAAAGTAATACCCATGTCTCTCCTTCAGCAATTTTTCGGTGTAGGCAAGACAAATACTATTTCTTTACCTTTTTAAGGACAAACTGACAACTTCAGCTCAATGAGACTTTTGTGAAGCTTTTTAGCAAGCAACAGCTTTTCTATATTTGCAATATTATCTTGAACCTCATAGAGATTTAAAAGTAGTGCTTCTTGAACTAAACTTTTTTGCAAGCATCAGGTTTTTATATCTTTAACTCTTTTGGTTCTACAGGCAAATTGAAAAAAAAATATTCTAGATTCTAATCCTCTCCCGTCCCAATATTTTCAGCCCCCTCAAATTTTTTTTATTTTCATCATGTTGATTTTTTGGGCAAATTCAATACGTTACTTTTTGGTCTTTTTTTTTAATTGGCAGCATACGGTATAACAGACTATTTAAGCGGGTGCAAGTTTTGGCCGATTTTAGCAGTAGGACTGTAATCACAAAAAAAAAACCTGCTTTTAAAAATTTTGTGATATTTTTAAAGCTCAGAAAAATGCAGACTTATCAGTATTGTAAATCAAATCAGTATTATGGTCATTTGTCAAATATTGGCTGATTGGTATTCAATAACTTTGTCTGCCAAGTTGCCAACCTCATATTTTCAAGAGATTAGGATAACAATCTAGGAATTATTTTATCATGGTCATAAGGCAAAACCACGAAAAAAGAGTTTTTACCTTTATAAAGAGGTAATCTGACAATTTCGTTTTCAAAGAACGTTTTAATTCTAAAGATTGATATTGACAAATGGACCGGGTGATTGCTATATAATAGAGGTGATAAGATTCCTCATTCCCACAATACGATACACATTACCATCCAATCCATATCACAATACTGATCTTTGCTAGTTTTAATTTAAAAATGCCAAGTTCCACTAATAAAGCAGTAAACAGCAATGGTAATTTTGCAGATTATCATTTTCAATATCCCTATAATGTCTCACAACTATGTTGTGTTCTATGGTCATTACCGGATCCTAAGATCACAATGGAAGAGGGAGGTTTGGTGCCATAATTCCTGGTTTAACCCACCATTTCGTTTGAAATGCCTGTACCAAGTCAGGACCATTGCGATCCACCAATTCTCCGGTATGACTGAATTGTTTTTGTCATTTTCTCTGGACTATGAGATTGATCATTCACGTTCGGTAGTTTTGTTATTACCTTTATTTCATGTTTAATTCAATTTTTTTCATGAATTAATGGGTTTCATTTACAAAATTGGTCGTCTTAAGGCCAAAAATGATAAACTTCAGGGAATGACACACTGAATCATAAAATTGATAACAAACCAATACCAGTTTTGTAGGATAAAATACAGTGATTCCCATGAATCCTGATGAATGGACAAATGATGGATGCACCTGTACTATAAAACCCCTAAAACTTTGTATATAATTATAGAAATGAACCATACCTCATTCTATTTCTTTCACCATCTAACCAATTGAAGTGTAAATTCTGTTCGTAGATTCTTTCATAAGGGTATAAGAAATGTTTGGATATAAATCTTGTAAGTGGTTGCTGAAAAGTATAAAATATGGTTGAAAATAAGGTGTCCAAAAGATCAAATGTCTGGCCTCATTCACATCGTGTTTTTGTTTGTCTCAATCACTGAACCTCAACCATATAGTTTATATGAAGGTATAACTCTATGATTTTATGCTGTAAATACAATGATGCATATGTGTATCAAGTTTCATGATAAAACCAGATATGGAATGGACCAGCAAAACTTAAAACTGAGATCTTTATACACATGTATGCTCTTTTAATAGTTCAGTCTTTTTACTTGCTTGTCTTGTGCTAAGTGTAAGACTTTGATTATTTTTTCCTTACAGATTTAAATGCTGCTAATTTCTTTCTTTCTTTCCATTTCATTATTTTCAAAGAACTTTTAGCAAAATAAAATACATAAAAACTTTTTTCACCTTTAAACAGGTTGTATCATCAAACATAAGAAACATTTTAGGGGTAGATCAATATTTTTTTTTGAGTAAGGGGGCTGTCCATAAATAGTCTGCTGAGTACGAGCAGGTTAATACAAGCAAATTTTGCAGAATTCTACATGATAAAAAAATCCTTAAGAAATGAATATAGCTAGTAGGGGTTTCCAGTCCCCAACAGACCCACTCTGGATCTGCCACACCCACCTTTTCATACTCCCAGTGGTGGGGCTGATAACCTTCTGGTATTTCCTGTAATTCACCTCGACCTGTAAAAACAAACTCAAATTTATAGAATCTTTATCAAAGCTTATGTTTGTATTTCATCAAATTTCAATATGTTAATTGTTTTTTTTTTTGGTCAAGAAGAAGGTCTTTCATTGCACTTTAGAATTGGACTTGAATCATATGTAGTTTTTTTTTTCAATCCTGGGCCAATTGAAAAACAGCAAGCAGCTACAGTCTTTGTGACAAAAGTATTCGCTATTTTTCTATGTTCAATCACAAAATTTCAAAAATTTATTCTGAAATAATCTCTTGGCCAATTTTGTTGATTTTTCCACTATAAATTTGTAAAATATTTCAAGTTTGTCTGTTTACTTTTATATATATTCATTTTTCAATGATAAAATTTTAATCAAAGAGTAAAAATTAGACGTCAAAATTTTAGTTGCCCATATAAGGAAATTTTGACCTCATAAATTTTACTTGTACTAAAATCATTGTCATTTTGAAACAAGGCATGTAACAAGACCAATCAATGTCTGGCCCTGCGTCGCATGGCAAAACGTTGAACCCTGTACGTTCTAGGCCCAATATGGACAGTCAAAATATTTTGACACTTGCATCCTATGGTGGACTTACAAAGCATATTTGTCACATACCACCCAATATTGTAAAAATAGACTATTTTTTCCCCTTTTGGTCCCCTTATTGCTAAACAGAAAAGGTGGGTCAAGAAAAAATTGTATCCTCCATTTTGTATCCAATATATGACCAAAATTAACATATAATTTTTTTTTTTCTAAATCGGACCATGAATAAAAAATGTCACATTTTTGCCCCTTTTGGGCCCCTCGTTCCTAAACGAAAAAAGAGGGGACACCCAAAATCAGCCCAACCCTTCCTTTTATGGTATGTAACATTACTGTAAAGTTTCATAGCATTTTGTCAACCAGAACAAAAGTTATTGTGGAAAAAAATTTAAAAGTCGCCTTTTTTGCCCCCTTTGGGCCTCTTATTTCTATACGATAAAAGAGGGGACACCAAAAATTAGCCCAACCCTTCCTTTTATGGTATGTAACATTACTGTAAAGTTTCTCTTAGCATTGGGTCAACCAGAACAAAAGTTATTGTAGAAACAAATAAAAAAGTCACTTTTTTGGTCCCTTTAGGGCCCCTAATTTCTAAACAAAAAAAGAGGGGACACCCAAAATCAGCCCAACCCTTCCTTTTATGGTAAGTAACATTACTATTAAGTTTCATAGCATTTGGTCAACCAGAACAAAAGTTATTGTGGAAAAAAATTAAAAAGTTGCTTTTTTGGCCCCTTTTGGGTCCCTAATTTCTAAACGAAATTAGAAAATGACTGTGTAAAATTTCAGAAAGATCTAGTGTTTGGTTTTTGAGATTCAGAATACACAAGACAGGACCCCATAGCGGGACAGACGGACAGACGGAGTGACCTGACTACTAGACCTGCTTTCGCCTACGGCGACGCAGGTAAAAATTATGTACAATAACCAATATAAAATTCAAATATTTCTCAAATTTCAGAAAAAATAAGTATGAAAATCCACTCAGAAACAGCTTCAATATTAATTTTTGAAAATTCATGATTTTACATAGAAACTTATGGGAAAAATAAAAATCAGGGAATACTTTTGGCACATGACTGTACCACTGGTCACATTGAAGGCTGCTGGTTGTTTTCCATCGTGGTTTATATTGTAGGATGTGTCGCATACACTTATTTAATTATCTTTTGTATGGACCTGTAAAAACAAACGAAGATTAGTTAACATACAATGCATCTGTACCATGCGTACTGCAAAAGCAGAGGAAGGCCAAATATCTCTTCTTTTCTTTTTCATGACTGACTCTGATACATAACATTTTTGCATAACTTTGTTTATAATGTGTTCTAATTATTTTGAATCAATGTTCTGTGCTTCTTTCTCTGTTCGTACAAGTTTGATTTATCTATGCCTTATGATGGGCCCTTTGATTAGGAAATTAAGATTTTGAATATGAATTTTAAAAGTTATTAACAAACTTAAACTTAAGGTCCTTCCTACCCCAGACATAGGTTGGTTATCTTAGTAATAATTTGGTTCCCCAGTTTGGTATTTTTGGTTATACTGTTCTATGCTCTTCATATTTATACAGTGTTTGGCATTTTCAATATTTTTGGTAGAGCGCCTCTGATGAGTCTTGAATAGACGAAACGCGCGTCAGGCGTAGCAAAATTTATTGTCTGGAACTTTGTTGTCATTTGTATTTCGAACACACGTGAAGGTTAGCACTGCTGGTGGAGTGTAAATTCCCAGAGGTTAGCCCGCTCCGGCACCAACACTTTTTGAGTTGGAGAATACATCAAAGCTTTAAATTATCCGTCTAAATTTCAAAATTGTCTAAACCCTAAGGTCCTTCCTACCCCAGACATAGGTTGGTTATCTTAGTAATAATTTGGTTCCCCAGTTTGGTATTTTTGGTTATACTGTTCTATGCTCTTCATATTTATACAGTGTTTGGCATTTTCAATATTTTTGGTGGAGCGCCTCTGATGAGTCTTGAATAGACGAAACGCGCGTCAGGCGTAGCAAAATTTATTGTCTGGAACTTTGTTGTCATTTGTATTTCGAACACACGTGAAGGTTAGCACTGCTGGTGGAGTGTAAATTCTCCGAGGTTAGCCCGCTCCGGCACCAACACTTTTTGAGTTGGAGAATACATCAAAGCTTTAAATTATCCGTCTAAATTTCAAAATTGTCTAAACCCTAAGGTCCTTCCTACCCCAGACATAGGTTGGTTATCTTAGTAATAATTTGGTTCCCCAGTTTGGTATTTTTGGTTATACTGTTCTATGCTCTTCATATTTATACAGTGTTTGGCATTTTCAATATTTTTGGTAGAGCGCCTCTGATGAGTCTTGAATAGACCAAACGCGCGTCAGGCGTAGCAAAATTTATTGTCTGGAACTTTGTTGTCATTTGTATTTCGAACACACGTGAAGGTTAGCACTGCTGGTGGAGTGTAAATTCCCCGAGGTTAGCCCGCTCCGGCACCAACACTTTTTGAGTTGGAGAATACATCAAAGCTTTAAATTATCCGTCTAAATTTCAAAATTGTCTAAACCCTAAGGTCCTTCCTACCCCAGACATAGGTTGGTTATCTTAGTAATAATTTGGTTCCCCAGTTTGGTATTTTTGGTTATAATGTTCTATGCTCTTCATATTTATACAGTGTTTGGCATTTTCAATATTTTTGGTAGAGCGCCTCTGATGAGTCTTGAATAGACGAAACGCGCGTCAGGCGTAGCAAAATTTATTGTCTGGAACTTTGTTGTCATTTGTATTTTAATCCATACAAGTTAAATCAGGTAGTTGGATTTAATCTGAAGCCTGCAATAAGGGCTACTCCAGAATAAAGGACCAGGGATGATAAGGCCTGTTTTTGGCCTCAAAATATGGCTGAAAATTAAAAGTTTTAGTATTCTACATTAACTTTGTTATTTTCTTAGGCAAGGGCTAGGGACATAATAAACAATGAAAATTATTTCAATCCATTTAATCTATATATAGACTAGAGGCTCCCAGGAGCCTGAATCGCTCACCTGATCTCTTAAGCCAAAGTTTGAATAAATTTCACTAACTTTCAACTATACAAAGTTGCAAATAATCCCTTCAGTGGTTTCAGAGAAGATTTTTGGAAATCAGTTTAAATTAATAGAAAAAACAGTTAAAGGGCAATAACTCCTATAAGGACCTTTTGATGCTAAACAAGAAAAGTTGCTTCGGATTTTCTCTATCTCTTATACTTTTTGAGTTATAAGCCAAAAACAATGGTCTGACCCCCCCTGTTCTATTTTTAGCAATGGCGGCCATGTTGGTTGGTTGACGTGTATATTATTCACAAACTTGGTAGAGGACATCCTAAAGATCAAGTGTACCAAGTTTCAAAGCAATCCCTTCAGAGGTTTCAGAGAAGAAGATTTTTGAAAATCAGTTAAAATTAATGGAAAATAACAGTTAAAGGGGAATAACTCTTAAATGGCTGATCTGACCATTTTGACCCTGAAATCATTTTTGTAGATCTCAATGAGCTTAACAATTCTGCAATGCTAACTTTTCCTCTAGCTCTAACGGTTTTCAAGATATTGTCCAAAAACTACAAAAATGGTCAATTTTGACGATTAAAGGGCAATAACTCCTATAAGGAGTCGTTTCACAACTTCGACTCAATGGAGAGATTTGTAGAGCTTTTGATGCTGAACAAGGAAGGTTGCTTCAGATTTTCTCTATCTTTTATACTTTTTGAGTTATAAGCCAAAAACAATGGTCTGACCCCTCTGTTCTATTTTTAGCAATGGCGGCCATGTTGGTTGGTCGATGTGTATATAATTCACAAACTTGGTAGAGGACATCCTAAAGATCATGTATACCAAGTATCAATGCAATCCCTTCAGTGGTTTCAGAGAAGAAGATTTTTAAAAATCAGTTAAAATTAATGGAAAAAACAGTTAAAGGGGAATAACTCTTAAACGGCTGATCTGACAATTTTGACCCTGAAATCATTTTTGTAGATCTCAATAAGCTTAACAATTCTGCAATGCTAACTTTTCCTCTAGCTCTAACGGTTTTCAAAATATAGTCCAAAAACTGCAAAAATGGTCAATTTTAATGATTAAAGGGCAATAACTCCTATAAGGAGTCGTTTCACAACTTCGACTCAATGGAGAGATTCGTAGACCTTTTGATGCTGAACAAGGAAGGTTGCTTCGGATTTTCTCTATCTCTTATACTTTTTGAGTTATAGTCCAAAAACAATGGTCTGACCCCCCTGTTCTATTTTTAGCAACGGCGGCCATGTTGGTTGGTCGACATGTATATAATTCACAAACTTGGTAGAGGACGTCCTAAAGATCATGTATACCAAGTATCAATGCAATCCCTTCAGTGGTTTCAGAGAAGAAGATCTTTGAAGAAAAGTTAACGGACGGACGGACGACGGACGACAGACGACGGACGACGGACGACGGACGACGGACGGACGACGGACGCTTAACGATGACAATAGCTCACATGACCCTTCGGGTCAGGTGAGCTAAAAATGGCATTAAAAGTTGGAAGATTTTCAACATTTGGTGAAAATTAGCGGTTTTTACATTATTTTCATGCTTATTTTGTTTTCAAAAGTAGTGTGTACAGCCATGTACCAAATAGATACTTTGGGAAAATGTTTTTCAGGACCAACATAATTTGTTACCAAAAGAATTTTGTGGTACATGGGTGTTGCGGTCACTTCCCAAAGCAAAAATTATTAAAAATATGCTAAAAAACAGCCAATTTGGTAAATTTTGTGCAATTTGTTCAATTTTGACGTCATTATGACGTCACAGTATGGTAAAAATATTAAATTGTCTATGAAGCATTAAAGTACTGACATTTAACTAAGTCTTGTCACAATTTTTACTTGAATTCAAACAAAAATAATTTTTGGGTCAAAAATGGCCCTTATCAACCCTAGTCCTTTGGAGTGGAAGGCATAATTAAAATTGTATGGGTGGTGGTAATTTTTAGATATTTCTCAAATGCAACATAAAGGGGAAAAAAATTAAAATTTTATGAATGGTGGGTATAAAAAAAGTGCATTTGGCCCCAATACATTTATTTCTGGAATAGCCTTAAGCAAACCCAGATAAATACCAGTAATCATTCAATCAATTTGTGCTGAAAATGGGGAAATGTCTGCTGAGTACTTTTCATTCAATACTTTTGGTTTATGACCTTCCTAAGTTTTGATTCAAATGCTGCTGATGAGAGGTAACCCCTTGAAATATTGAGATAGAGCATAACCAAATTAACTGTTTTTATACCCATTTTTGGTTTTTGTATTTTTTCATCAATAAGAATAATATCAGTGTTTCTATTAAAGCAGAAATGGGGGTATTTTACCATCAAAATATCTCTTTGACATCCATCATGCCCATATTATTATAAATTTTCAATAAAATCACTATTTTTGACCCTTTGAAATGCAGAACTTTTGGTTATTTGACTCTGTCCTAAATATTTCACAAGAAACACTGATAATATTATATAATTTGTAATGTAATAATCCTAAATATGTATTGTACATGTACATATGACAGATAGCACTTTTTATTTCATCCTACCTAAAACAAAGTTTTGATTTTCTTGTATCATGTGTATTGAGAACTGAAATACTTAAACAAGAACAGGATTCATGGGTCCCCCGTCGAGCGGCAAAAATTCTAAGTCTGCTGGCTTAACAGGAAGTAGGTAAGCAACAGAGCTGGAAATGCATCCCACTATATGAAACCCCTACCTGAAGCTGCATACCAAATATCGAAAGCCTTGGATTAATAGTAGCTGAAAAATCTCTTACGAAACAATGTTTGTTTTGCCAAAAAACAGTCTTTTTTATGGTCAAAGTCCCTTAACTCCTACAAAAATTATCAAAAAATGATGATTTTGGAACTTGACCATGAATAGTGGTTTAAAAATTTGATATAAATTTCATGGAAATCTGTCAACATTTGTACAGTACACTCAGAGAGGATTGATTCTCATACTCTGATTTCAGTGTCCAGTGATTCACAGAGTTTCACAGAGTAAACTCTTAAAATTCTCCAAGGAATTTCTCCCACCTGGGAGAAATTTATTACCTTTTTCGGAGTATTTTGGAGTTGTTTATTACCTTGTGTATTATAATCACTTTCACCTGACAAGAAAGACAGGAAATAGGTGCTACTTCAAAAGGTTTTCAAGGCAATAAAAAACTCCAAGCACGGAGTAATTTATGACCCTTTGGAGGGAGTACTCCTAAAACCCTCCTAGATTTTTATGGCTTTTCTTGGAGTTTCCTGGAGTATTTAAAAAATTTCCCTCCGAAATCAGAGTATGAGAATCAATCCTCTCTGAGTGTACTGTAGGTATCATAGCGCTTACAAGGTCTTTTTTATGGTCAAAGTCCCATAACTCCTACAAAAATTTTGGAACTTGACCAAGGTATTAGTGGTTTAAGAATTTGATAAAAAATTCATGAAAATCTGTCAACATTTGTAGGGATCAGAGCGCTTACAAGGTTTGTTTTGCCAAAAAAACAGTCTTTTTTATGGTCAAAGTCCTAAAACTCCTAAAAAAATTATCGAAAAATTATGATTTTGGAACTTGACCAAGGTATTAGTGGTTTAAAAATTTGATATAAATTTCAAGAAAATCTGTCAACATTTGTAGGGATCAGAGCGCTTACAGGGTCTGTTTTCCAATAAAAAACAGAGTCTTTTTTACGGTCAAAGTCCCATAACTCCTACAAAAATTTTGGAACTTGACCAAGGTATTATTGGTTTAAAAATTTAATACAAATTTCATGAAAATCTGTCAACATTTGTAGGGATCAGAGCGCTTACAAGGTTTGTTTTGCCAAAAAAACAGTCTTTTTTATGGTCAAAGTCCCATAACTCCTACAAAAATTATTGACAAATGATGATTTTGGAACCTGACCAGGGTTTTAGTGGTTTAAAAATTTGATATAAATTTCAAGAAAATCTGTCAACATTTGTAGGGATCAGAGCGCGTACAGGGTCTGTTTTCCAATAAACAAGTGTGGCCACTAAAAGTATGTCTCGCCTGCCGGCACCATCGCTAAAATCAACTACCTAAGCTTTCATTTCTTGATATAAACATAAAAAGTGTCAGTATACCTAATAACAGATGCCTAGTTATTATACTATTCAAGAAATCCATTGTCCACACAAGTATTACAAAAAGTTTTCTGTCTGAAAAAAGACCTAAGTTCACAGAGTCACTGGAGCCTAAAAATTGGGTCATGGTCACATGGCATGGTGACAGTTGCATTGTCCATAACCGCAACTGTCTGTTTACCCAATATCAGATGCCTAGCTATTATAACTTTCCAGCAATTCATTGTCCATAAAAGTCTTACAAAAAAGTTTTTCGGCCTGAAAAAGACCTAAGTTCACAGATTCACTGGAGCGTGAAAATGGGGTCAGGGTCACACGGCATGGTGACAGTTGCATAGACCATAACCTGAAATGTCTGTATACTAAATATCAGATGCCTAGCTATTATACTTTTCAAGCAATTCATCGTCCACAAAAGTCTTACAAAAAAGTTTACAGCCTGAAAAAAGACCTAAGTTCACAGAGTCACTGGAGCGTGAAAATGAGGTCAGGGTCACACGGCATGGTGACAGTTGCGTAAACCATAACCTGAACTGTCTGTATACTAAATATCAGATGCCTAGCTATTATACTTTTCAAGCAATTCATCGTCCACAAAAGTCTTACAAAAAAGTTTACAGCCTGAAAAAAGACCTAAGTTCACAGAGTCACTGGAGTGTGAAAATGAGGTCAGGGTCACATGGCATGGTGACAGTTGCGTAGACCATAACCTGAACTGTCTGTATACCAAATATCAGATGCCTAGCTATTATACTTTTCAAGCAATTCATCGTCCACAAAAGTCTTACAAAAAAGTTTACACCGCCGCCGTCGCCGGAAAGTAATACCTATGTCTCGCCTTCCGCGACTATTCGTCGCAGGCGAGACAAAAACAGAGTCTTTTTTACGGTCAAAGTCCCATAACTCCTACAAAAATTTTGGAACTTGACCAAGGTATTAGTGGTTTAAAAATCTAATATAAATTTCATGAAAATCTGTCAACATTTGTAGGGATCAGAGCGCTTACAAGATTTGTTTTGCCAAAAAAACAGTCTTTTTTATGGTCAAAGTCCCATAACTCCTTCAAAAATTATCGAAAAATGATGATTTTGGAACTTAACCAAAGTATTAGTAATATATACATTTGGTATAAATTTCATGAAAATCCGTCAACATTTGTAGGGATGAGAGAGCTCACAAGGTCTTTTTTGCCAAAAAAACAGTCTTTTTATGGTCAAAGTCTTATAACTGCTACAAAAATTATCAAAAAAATGCTGATTTCAAACTTGACCAATGTATTTGTGATGTATAAATTTCATGAAAATCTGACAAAATTTGTAGTCTTGAAAGCGCTTACAAAAAGTGTGACGGACGGACAGACGGACGGACACCTAGCAATTCTATGTCCCTTCTCCCCATTGTGGCAGAGGACAAAAAAAGTGTATTGCCAAAAGACATGATTCCCCACCTTGCAACATGGAAAAGTAACTTCAACCATGGTTTGGGACAAAAGAAGGACACAGAGGTCAAACATTTGTAGGTGGGGCATAAAAAACCATTATTATATCCCTATTACCAGTATATTCCACAACCATGTTGCATTTTGTATAACTGCTGTATCCTAAGATCACAATGGAAGACTACATGTAGTACTGAAGAGGGAGGTTTGGCATGCTATAAAACCCGGTTTAACCCACCACTTATTTTAAATATCTGGACCAAGTCAGGACCATATTCGGATCTACAGTACTAGTCCTTCCTTTGGACATTGAGATTGATCCTCCAAGTTCCGTAATTTTCTTATTACCATAAGCTTTATATTCCTCCCTTACTGGCACTTATGCATTTCTGGAATAGTCATAATTCTTACCTCCAAATATGTTAAAAGCTGTAACTACTAAAGCACAAGGTATAACTCCTAACCAAAAGTAGAAGTGCTGAAAAATAAATACATTAGATACATACTGTGGAATTATTTTCATAGGTGTCAATTGTTTCTGGTTTCACCATACATGGTTTTTTTTTGTGTGTGTGTTGTTTTTTTTTGTTTGTAGTTTGCACATGTGACTTATATTAAAGAAATCAATATGAAATTTACAGAAAACACTTCTTTAAATTCTTATTTTCAAGGCTCACTGCAGCTGCCATCCAAGAAATTAATGGAAATTTGTACCATACAAATAATGATAAACCCACAATAACATAAGATTTTGACAATTACATGAATTAAGAAGGGAAAAAATTACATGAAATCAATTATAAACTGTTTAAAAAGACAAAATGAGAAATAACTGTAAATTTAAATTAAGGCAGTACAATTATGAAGAATTTCAACAATTTACAAGTTAAAAATGTTTTACTGTAACTACTGGCCAGTAATGTTGAAAATGGGCTAAGGGGATAAACAGGAAGTAGATATCCAACAGACCTAATTTCAGTAATTAATTGCAATAAAGGACTTCATACTGAATTCAAATACCAAATTTCAAGTCACTGTGATATGAAGTTGCTAAGAAAACTGTTACGAAAGTTATGTTGTGGACAGAAAGACGGACAGACAGAGGAATACCAGTACATGCAGTATACCCCCCTCATCTCTTCGAAGTGGGAGTAAAATAATATGTAAGGTCTGAATGTTTGTTGTTTATTTCCTTTTTAAACATGTTAAACTCACCAAATTATCTTTAACATCATTGTAGACAGCTCTGGATGCAGTCTTTATCATCTTTGGGGGTCCATGGGCACCTCCTCCCATTTGTCGTACGGACACTACAACAAATGAATATAGTACATGTATCTATCGACACAGATACATGTTATGTAAACATGGACATTTTCAACAGATTTATTTTCACTTGAATTTGCAAAATTTTACAAAATATCTGTGAAAATTGCCTTCACGAGGATGATAAGAATGGATTATTCTTAATTAAAGAATCAGAGAAAGTTGAATTCATTCTCCATGCACAAGGTTTAAATTTCAAAAATATCAATAAAATGTGAAAATATCATCCTTCAAAAATATCCATCTTTTCTATTTTTGTACTGATCATGCTGATACTATAGACCTGTATATTGTATATGTTCTAATATACAGGTCTATGTTGATACAACAAAGAAGGAGACTTATATACATGTACATGTACAAATGTACATAAATTTACAAAATCACAATTCTATCAAAATAATTATGAAAATATCTAAATTTATGATAACAAAAGTGACTGAGGTACATGTACATGTATTGAGAAACATCAAAGAAGTAACAACATGCATCCAAAGACCATTGTCTTGTTTTATTTTAACCCCTTTAAGCAACTGTCCCCTGCACTCAGTGTTAGCAAATCATAAGAGTCAGAGAGCAATCAAAAAGTGCTTAAAGCCATGTGAGATGTTCAGCAGAAAATTGTAAGGTTTCCAATGGGATTAAATTATGAATAAAAATAAAAGTATTCAAGTGTAAATTGAAAGAAAAATGATTGATTTACAACACTAAGATGATTGTCAGTCATCATTTGACATATTTAAACCAGTTAAAATAGTCATTGAAGCAAGGGCCTATGCAAAGTAATTTTAAATGTCTTTTCAGCTTCTTACCAATCAGTCAATCACAAACAAGAGGCTCCCAGGAGCCTGAATTGTTCACCTGGTCCTTAAGCTTTATGGGTGTCTTCTATGAGCTATTACCCCAGTAACAGATCCAGGTACAGTACAAACAGGGACTTATTGTGATAGATGCCTCTCAGAGACAGTGTCTAACTTTTGATGTCAGACAGGATATCAGACATCTGCCTCTCAGAGACATCGTAATAAAACAGCATGAAGTGGTTGCAAAATGATCATGTATAAATCCTACAATTTAATTGTAATGATTATTCAAAAAAATAATAACACTTTAACAATTATAAACATGTTAAGGAAAAAAGATTTTCAAAAAATATGATTTTATAATTATTAGTAATTGTTTTTTAAATATTGTTAAAAATCAGAAATTCGCAAAATAATTTACATTTTTTTATTTATAAATTTATTTAACTTTGTTGAATTTGTACACATGTAGATGCATATAATGTGTTTTCTATATGTATTCTCATTGAAATTAATTTTTCATATTCAATCAATTTTATTTAGATATTATTTTGTAAAGATTTTTTCTTTAAATTTCTGTAAAAAAATCATTCAGGTAAATATGACAATATGACATATTTATTACCATTTTCTTATTTCTTATTCACCTGTGTCCTCAAGTAATAAAATAAAAACCATGACATGAATTAATATTAAAAAGTAAATGAAATAAACACTTTTTTGATATAATGAGAAAAAAAAATTGATAACACATTGATAGTAAATAAAAAAATAAATAAAACAAAAAAAATATTTAAAAAAAATGTTTAAAAAATTGCGATTGAGAAATTGCAGCCATAGCTTTTTGAAATAGTTGATAATTAATTTTTAATCAATATATCTATATATTGACTGTCTTTATAAAAAAGCTTTACATGGTTTTGATTATGATGAAAAAATAAATTCATAATGTTAAATAATAAAAATTCAAAAAATCTTTTTTTGATAATTTTCATTTGGGTAGTTATTTTACTCATTGAATTTGTTTGATTGTATAAATTAAATGAGTTGTCTATTTATTTTTAGTCAAATCAAATTTCTTTTAATCAACTAAATTAGACTTTGTTTTAAAGAAAAAAAACAAAAAACAGAACCTTTCAAAAAAAAGTATTAAGGTACATAAAATTGTACAGGTACATGTAAGTGTGACATGGTGACACATTTAATACCCTTTTCCTGTATTGGAGTATGAAAACAGCAGGATATAAAATTGTATTGCTTTGGTCAGGCAGGGTATGTCAGACATGGCTGTCTCTAAGACAATCATAGAAATAAGTCCCTGTTTGTACTGTATGGGGCCAATTACAACATCTGACAACTTATTACCCAATTTAGACTTTTGAAGAGCTTAATGAGCTGATTGTTTCAGCAAGCAACAGCATTTCTTTCTCTGCATAGTTTTCATTCTATAGGGCAAAAAACATGAAAAAAAACACATTTTTTTACATTTAAAGGGCCATAACCACTATTAAAAGTCATCTGACAACTTCAACTCATGGTGACTTTTGTAGATCTTTTGGTGCTGAATAAGAATGGTTACATCAGATTTTCTCTATCTTTTCTCATTTTTGTTTTGTACGCTCCCAAAGGGAGCAATAATGGTAGAAATGTCAATATTTTAGTTGAACTATGAGCTGAATTTTCCTTCAACATCCAGTTTTATCACACTTGTTTTCCTGAACTTTCAGCCCCTTTTTATGCTTTTTTCTTTGAAAATTTTAGACATTATATTAACCCATAAGAAAAGTCTATACATGTAGTTTGTTTATATTTTCGAACAAAAAACGAATAAAATAAAGTTAATAAACTGTAATTTCAGGAGCGTCAGAGGTTTAAATTTCCTCATATTAAAGCCAAAAACGGTAGTTTGATCCCTTGGTCTATTTTTAGCAACGACAGCCATGTATTTTGACAGATCAAAATTGAAACACAACTTGTGTGCAGGACACCCCAAAGGATCAATCATACCAAGTTTCATTGAATTATGTTAGGTACTTTCAGAGAAGATTTTTGAAAAATTGTAAACAGATGATGGAAGCCAAGTGAAGGTAATAGCTCACATGGACCATTGGTCCAGGTAAGGGAAAAATTAAGGTATATGGGACATTCGAGTAAAAAATTTGGCAATGTTTTTTTTAACCTCTTTCTAATCATGACGCTTCTATTTTCTCCACCTTTGTGTATGTGATTGGCAAGAGTCGTGAGCAATTCAACTGTGTTTAATTTAAAGTCACATGTTTTATGAAAGCCAAGGAGTTGTCAATAGGATAGGTTAATTTGAAAATATATCAAACGATCAGATTTGCTGCAGGATAAAAAACATAAAAAAGTTTATTTAAAAAAAAGAAACACGAATTACCAACATTATGACACCTGTGGTGTTGTCTGTGGCAGTGTGGGTATTTTGCAGTCTGCAGTGTTACTGTTAATTAGAAGATACTTTTCTATCGTTTGGTGTTTTATTCTTACCAACAAGATTCTTTTTAACCAAGCATTGAACCCCACTTGTCAAAGGGGGTCTTAAACAGCTAAGGACACCCATGATTGTGTCCCTGGCTTTTGAGATTCCCAAGGTGAAGATTTCTTCTGAAACTTCTTGGGTTAGCGAACAGGGAACCTGTCAGCTTGGCTGATGAGCTAAGTACAAAAATGTTGAAAATGAATTGAATTTGAAATACGAAATAAAAAAGAAAGCATTTTTAAAACAAATTCATGCTGATATTTTTCATTCTTCACTCCAAAAACTTCAAAACACGTTTTTAAAATTATTTGAGTTTTTCATCAGTCAACATCAACCAACCGAAAGTAATGGACGTCGTCCCTTTCAACAAAACAGTACCTCTTTGTAAAAATGGATCTTCTAGGATCAATTATGGGCTCTATGGAGAAACCTCCGTCATTAAATGATGCAGAAAAGAAGAAAGTAAAAGGTTGAGTATATGGTTATATAATATATTGAAAACTTTTTCGAAATAAAGGTGATATAATGTTCGATATTATTTAGGCCGAAACGGCTCGCCCCAAAGGAATTATCGTCCCCAAAGATTTAGTTGTTTTTGTGATTTGATACTGCAGACGTACGCGTGCAGTCAAAGAAATTAGGAAGTGGAGTCCCATGGACGGAATGCCTATTTTCATCAAATTTGATCATTTTTTCCTATATGTTTAATATAAATTTTATATAGGCTTGCTTGCTCGCAGTAACAGAGTAACTGTTCTCTTTTTTCTTGCGAAGCAAAGTTTATATAAGAAAAAACGCAGTTAAAATACAAATCAGTCCCAAGAAATTAAATATATAAGTTACATAAAAAATACTGAACAAATGTACTAAGCAGTACAAACAAGAGTTAACACTAAAGTATGTCTCGCCTGCCGGCACCATCAGAAACAATTATTCTTTCTTACTTCCACTATATTTTGAATTTACATGGATTTTCAGTTTCTGAGATCAAAAGATGTTTATAGAACTTAAACATTGCAAATATATGCAATAAAAATAATCAAAGTCACTCAACCGGAAAATCAAGGTCAAGGTCAAAAGATGGGGATGCAACTGTGGTAAGCTACTACTGGGGCATATGTAAACCAAGTTTCATCAACCTAGGACCTATAGTTCTTGAGATATGGAGGTGCTCGCAAAACTTTTTCATTGCTGTTATATGTATTGAAAATTGTCAAAGTCACTCAACCTAAAAATCAAGGTCAAGGTCAAAAGATGGGGATGCAACTGTGGTAAGCTACTACTGGGGCATATGCATACCAAGTTTCATCAACCTAGGACCTATAGTTCTTGAGATATGGAGGTGCTCGCAAAACTTTTCCATTGCTATTATATGTATTGAAAATTGTCAAAGTCACTCAACTGGAAAATCAAGGTCAAGGTCAAAAGATGGGGATGCAACTGAGCTAAGCTACAACTGGGGCATATGCATACCAAGTTTCATCAACCTATGACTTATAGTTCTTGAGATATGGAGGTGCTCGCAAAACTTTTTCATTGCTATTATATGTATTGAAAATTGTCAAAGTCACTCAACCGGAAAATCAAGGTCAAGGTCAAAAGATGGGGATGCAACTGTGCTAAGCTACTACTGGGGCATATGCATACCAAGTTTCATCAACCCAGGACCTATAGTTCTTGAGATATGGAGGTGCTCATAAAACTTTTTCAAAAAGTTAACGCTGCCGTCGCCGCCGCCGCAGTGTTCTCCCCAGGCCCTTATAGCATCTCGGGACCGAGACGCTATCGTAATTTGCCGAGATGCTATCAGTCTTTACCGAGACGCTATTTCAAATTGTTAAAAATACAAAGGTATTGAGTTGACGTCCTTATGAAGCCATTGACTGATTGATGATCATTGAGTTATTGACACATTTACAACCCCAAGCCAATTAACAAAGAAATCAATGATCATGGTCTTGTCAATTAATTAGGAAATATCGATCTTTGAACTGATTAGCCATGTGGATTGCAGGTGAACACCTTTTGCCAAGTGAATTATTTCTATTGGATAACCAACCAGGACCAATGGGATTTGACCAAAACAAAAACAAACATATGCACACGTGCTTTTATTCAGGTGTGTAATAAGATGAATTCCCAATTAACGGTCATAACCCATACCCAAAATAAAGAAAATGCGTTTTACCTTCATGAAACATGATTTAATTCCATTGTTACACTTGTTATTCCAAAATATTGATTTCTAGATCTATTGTTTGACCTTTGGTCAAAACAGGAAGTCTAAAAATAGATTCCCAATTTCCCATTACCTTATCTAGCATTTTCTCCTTTTGGCAGGAGAACCATTGGCATCTATATGATTCTGTCAACTTAGTGACTCTTAACCAGTGTCAATGAAATGTAAACATTTGTACTTGGGAACTTATTCATGCCAAAAATAAAAGCTAATTCTATATTATTTTTAATTGCTTCAAACCCAGGCAAATGTCTTTCAGGCCTGTCTTTTCCTCTTCCATCCTTGGTAACTGGATGCAGTTCACTGAGAGTTCATAGATAACAAGTTTTAGCCATTGCTAAATTGCTACAATCAGTTTTACTCCAACTCTTTCTTAATATGGAACTATAGTATCCATAGCTTGAAGGTAGACTTACAACAAATGGGGTGGGTGGGGGAGGGAAGAGGGTGGGGGTATCATAAAACACTAATACATGATACGTGGTCAAGAACTTATCATAAATTAATAGCGAAACGTCGATCGACATGATTTTTTTTCTTTCTGACACCTGATATTGTTTACGCAAAATGTGATGCTATCCAAAATTCCTGGGGAGAACACTGCGCCGTCGCCGCTGCCGGTAAAGTAACACCTATGTCCCGCTCTGCTTCGCAGGCGAGACAAAAACCTAACCAACTTGAAGTTACTGCAAGCGTCGATAAAGAGAATACTTTAAAGCGTTCTTTTATATACCAATAGGTTTTAAGAAAATGTGCTTCGCCAAAGGCGGGAAACTTCATATGAGAACTGTAGTTAAATACCAAGTGATCAATGAAAAGAAAAATCAAAAGGTCAATTAAATAAATTAATAGTAAATCTCTGATTTTACTTAAATCTCTAATTGAATATATTAATAAATGTCAAGTTGTTTCAAATGTCACCGGCACTCCAGCAACCTGAAACAATAAGTTTCAATCTACTATTTGTGAATTTGTTATTATTAACAGTATTGTACATTGATTTAACTTTTCGTTGTTATAAACTTGTGTTATAACCATTTTTTGTAAATGTGTTTAAACAAATAAATATTGTATTGTATTGTATTGTATTAAATGAAAAATACCCCTTTTAAAGCAAAAAAAAATATATTTCCAGTAGGTCCAGCCTTTTTTTAAACATGTTAAAGGCAGCAACCATTTGAAATTCTGGAGGGGAGTATGGATTTAAGCCCCTCGACAATTAATTTTTTTCAAAATTTTTGAATTACGAGTATTTTATTTGAACGACACCGAAAACAGTTTTTACCTGCGTCGCCGAAGGCGAAAGCAGGTCTAGTAGTCGGGTCACTCCGTCCGTCCGTCCGTCTGTCCGTCCGTCCGTCTGTCCGTCCGTCCGTCAGTCTGTCCGTGATCAAAATTTTCGTAACAGATATCTCAGTTATTATTAATTGTAGGCATTTGATATTTGGTTTGAAGCTTCAGGTGGGGGTCCCATATGGTGGAATATGTTTTCAGGTCTGTCAATCATCTACTTCCTGTTTAAAAAGCTGACTTAGACTTTTTTCACTAATTTCACAGATTTCTCAGCAACTATTTATTTTAGGCTTTTGATATTTGGTATGTAGCTTTAGGTAGGGGTCCCATAATGTGGGATATGTTTTTAGATCTGTCAATCAATACTTCCTGTTAAACGAGTCAACTTAGATTTTTTTCACTAAATTTTCAGGTTGAAAATTTTTGTCACAGATATCTCAGCAACTATTAATCATAGTCTTTAGATATTTTGTATGTAGCTTTAGGAGTCCAATATGGTGATGGATACATTTTCAGGTCTGTCACTCTTTAACTTCCTGTTTAACGAGTTGACTTGGAAAGACAACAGCTCTGACTTTTTTTTCTTAACTCGAAATAGATAATCTCTGTCCATAATGTTGACGTGTGGGGTATGTGAGCGTGCTCACTAAGGTTCTTTCATTTTGTGTACATTTGATTGTAAGAAAATTTCTTGATCTACCCATGCATGAGAGGAAAAGTGCACAAGAACACCTGTGTCACTAATAGAATAAAGAAATAATTGTTTTAATTTATGATAAATACACGTACAAATACATACATGTCTCATGCATGTATCATTGCCTAAAATGTTGACTTTTATCGGCTTGCAGCAAAGCAGACAAGAACATCACATTTAACTTGTGTCTTTAAGGCTTGACCAAAAAAATATCATTATTTGTCTGCTAAAACTACATGTATAGAACATAGAACATAGAACATATTTTATTGTCCAATCAAGGGCCCTTAAGGGCAGCATGAGCAACAAATAAACAGATATAAGACAAAAGATAATGATTGAGTTACATGTAATACATATAGATATCTTACAGACATTACAGAATATAAAACAGAACAATGTAGCGCACATATTCACATATTATATTTAACCAATGGTAAACATGTTAAAGATATATGTATATGTATATGTACCACGATTAAACATGATATAATTTGTTGAAACTTCCTTCTATCTTTTTTAACAGCACAGAAAGCTTTACTGGAAAAACAACAGGAAGCGGAAAAGAGGAAGATAAATTCTTTCAGAGAAAAGGTATAAAAGCAAAAAAGCAACAACAAAAAAATCTTTCAGAGAAATGGTAAAGAATAAACGGCATTATGCATTTTTTGAGATGTCCCAGAAAAATACTGACGGGAAAACCAGAACACATCTACTTTTGAGGAGCAAATAATATAATTGGCACAGAGCAAGTAAAACAATCAACACTCTTGCTTATAAAAAATACATCACCATGTCTTCTGCAAAACAAAGAAAAAGAAATGCAGAACAAGTAATATAACCCTCTTTCATTCACTTTTTTATTTTTACACAAGCACATCATTCAGCCTTTTCCACTTAAAACCCCCTTAGCTTTTTTTCTGAGTAAGCTTTGGGCAGTTGAAATCGTCTCTTAGAAATGTGGCCAATAAACACATTATCATGTTTGTGATACTGACCAAGCTTTGTTAAATTCAAAGTAAGATTAAGAAAATACACAAATTAACTGAATAACATCTTCTTTCAACCTTGCACTCAGTCAACTTCTTTTTCATTATGATAAATAAATAAAAGGGTCTTACCCGATATGAATAAAAAAGGTAAAAAAGAGAGTCCCATTATCCTGCATGTTTCTTTCATCTTGCATGTTATTTAATGATAAATCATAATGATTATAACATTTCTAAAATGGACAAAAAGTCATTAATAATACTCATCATATTTAGGGACAACATTTGGCGGGACAAAATTATCCCTTTATGGAATCCTTAGCATCATTTCACTATCACAAAATTTTGTGCTTCTTCAGCAGACCAAAACACACAAGAGTAAATGTAGACATTCAGATTCTGTCAGGTTTTGTGAGATTTTCTGAGTATCAGTGCTTAATTTGTGCTACACGCATTGATAAAAGACGGTTGATTGAAAAACCTGGCAGAAATAATGAATAAGTAATATTACACATTGAATTTTTAATAAATAGTTCTTCATCCAAGATATTTTTAATGACAATTTTCTCTAATTAAGTACAAATGATTTAGGGGAGGGAGAATCATCAGACTTTGCTTCAATTTTATCCTTTTTAAAAGTTACATCATTGTGAAGCATATGGATGCATTTAAAAAAAATGAAAGTGTTGATGTTTGCTAAGAAGGCTTGGTCTTCATATTATTGGAACTGGTCCTAAACCATTTTATTATATATTGGAGATCAACATGTCCAAGTTTGAAGGTTTCTAGGCACCAACCATTACTCAGTGGTATCACCAAAGGTTTCTAGGCACCAACCATTACTCAGTGGTATCACCAAAGGTTTCTAGGCACCAACCATTACTCAGTGGTATCACCAAAGGTTTCTAGGCACCAACCATTACTCAGTGGTATCACCAAAGGTTTCTAGGCACCAACCATTACTCAGTGGTATCACCAAAGGTTTCTAGTCACCAACCATTACTCAGTGGTATCACCAAAGGTTTCTAGGCACCAACCATTACTCAGTGGTATCACCAAAGGTTTCTAGGCACCAACCATTACTCAGTGGTATCACCAAAGGTTTCTAGGCACCAACCATTACTCAGTGGTATCACCAAAGGTTTCTAGGCACCAACCATTACTCAGTGGTATCACCAAAGGTTTCTAGGCACCAACCATTACTCAGTGGTATCACCAAAGGTTTCTAGGCACCAACCATTACTCAGTGGTATCACCAAAGGTTTCTAGGCACCAACCATTACTCAGTGGTATCACCAATTACAATCTTGAAGCATAGAAAATACTCTTTATTCTCCACCATTAAGCCAAGTGACCATTCAAATTGACATGTTTGTTAAGCATTACTGGTCCAAATACTACTTATACAAATATCCAATTTTATTGTATGTTGACCTAAGAACATTTCAAATACAGAATTACATGTAGTGTTTGCTTCAAATTCAGATGTCACCGCCGACCATAGTGGGCCAACGTGTGTGGAGAGTGCCACGCTCCATGCACGTAAAAGACCCCTTTGTGGACTGCCAAGTAGTGCACCACATAGGCTAAATTTTCCGCCCCTACCCACTTCTCCCCTTTTCCTGTGGTTCTTCAAAATTTCCGGTCCCTTGTTTCTCACCCCACCCCATTTTTCATTTATCATCATCATTTCATGTTCATTTTATCATCCCTTTCATGTTCATCGCCTGTAAATAACCTATATAGCGTTGCACGGGCGTAAAACACCAACTCACTCACTCACTCACTCACTGGATTTGACACGCTGAATGGACTATTGGCAACGCGACGGGTGTGCTATAGCAAGCAGGAACTGCTTACTCTTCCGGAGCACCTGAGTTCACTCTTGTTTCGACTGGAGTTCGCGTTGTTGATTGATATTCAGTTGTTTTGTGTTTCCATGTTTTACGTGTTGTCTGTTTTTGTCCCGTTCTTTTTTGTGTTTACTGGTTTAGTCTCTGCCCTTTCGGACTTTTGACATTCGGATACCCCATTGGTACCTCTGCTTCTTTCACGAATGTATGGGTATACTTTTTGACATCAATGATTTTAATTAAAGTCGATCTTTTCTTTTGAGTTTTATGTCAAACTACCTCCTAAGCAATTTTCAAACCTGTCAAACTTCTACTTCCTGTTTTGGGCCCTACGAAGGCCATCTGTGCCCGAAAGACACATTCCTTCTTTATTGACACTCAAATGTATGTGAGAGCCGGTGGTGTAGTGGTTAACGTGTCGGGCTACTAACACCAAGGTTCGTGGTTCGATCCTCGTCCGGGGTGAAAATTTCATGAATCAATTTTCCGTCTCTCTCTTGACGCCATTTGCGAGGATGGTCTCAAGGGATGAAAAAAGGTTGTCCCATGTATGCGAAGAGCAATACTTCATGCACATTAAAGACACCTTTGTAGATTTCAATAAGAGTAGGCTAAATGGGGGCCGCTACAAAGGCCACACTCGCAAACTGCTAGCTGGAGAGGGATTTACATAAGCATCAAGCTTGCTTCCCAATCCAGGATAAATAAATATGTTTAAACTAAATGTATGCATAGAATCTAATTTAGTCAGGAACAGTAACATGTTCTTTAATTTGATACAATAATTTTATCCATACCTGTTCACCCTCCTGTTTTTGCGGGAGACTCACGTTTAAAAAAGTGGTGAGCTAAATATCCCTCTCTTCTTATTTGAATGGGGAAGGACTCAGAAAGGTTAACAGGTATTTACATGTATTATCCTTTTGTAAACCTTAATAGATTTATTCAGTTGGTTAATAAGCCTTAATAAAAGAGATGAACATGTAAACAAATTTATATACATATACATGTATCTTGTATTTTTCAGATACAGAAGAGAGTGCATGAATTTATTAAAGATTCATCCAAACAGAAAATGAAATTTGAACCCATGGATAAAGTTTTAAGGGCAATAGTGTAGGTCCACTCTGCTGTAGAAAAAAATGTGCTATTTAATAGATTAAGAAATGATTTTTTTTCATATCACATGCATCATGCATTAAGTTAAATAAAAAAAGATTTAAAAGCAATTTACACCAAATTTACACCAAACTAGGAAAACTGTATTATAGTATAAGTCTACAACCAAAACATTACAAATAACTGTACACTTTCAAAAACAAGCATTACCTCTGGTTCTCTGGAAGGATAAACAGTCTGAGATGAGTTTGAGGTAAAATATGGTCTGGTTTACACAAAACTATTGTTTTTCTGTATTAGTTTGTTGTAGTTTACTAGTACATGATTCTTGAAAGAAAGACTATATTGCACTACTTAGGGCATCAAACTAGTGAAATATGAACGACATTTTAGAAAAAAAACATGTGTCTCAATAGCAACTTTATTTTTTGTTTAATCAGTTATTTGTGTTGAAACTTTGAATAAAAATGATGCATGCAATGTAAATTTTCTTATTTTTTTAGCTCACCTGGACCAAAGGTCCATGTGAGCTATTGCCATCACTTGGCATCCGTCGTCGTCGTCGTCGTCCGTTAACAATTTTTCAAAAATCTTCTCCTCTGAAACTACTGAACAGAATTGAATGAAACTTGGTATGATTGATCCTTAGGGTGTCCTGCACCAAACTTGTGTTTCGATTTTTGATCTGTCAAAAAACATGGCCGCCGTTACTAAAAATAGACTAGGGGGGTCAGACTACTGTTTTTGGCTTATAAATCAAAAAGTATAAGAGATAGAGGAAATCTGAGGCCATGCTACTGATTCAGCATCAAAAGCTCTACAAAAGTCTCCATTTGGTCAAAGTTGTCAGATGACCCCTTATAGGGGTTACAGCCCCTTAAAGGTGAAAAATAGCATTTTTTCATGTTTTTGGCCTACAGAATGAAAACTATTGCAGATAGAGATTAGCTGTTATTTGCTTAAATGTTTAGCTCATTTAGCTCTACGAAAGTCTCCATAGGGTCGAAGTTGTCAGATGACCCCCTATAGAGGTTACGGCCCCTTAAAGGTGAAAAATAGCCATTTTTCATGTTTTTGGCCTACAGAATGAAAACTATTGCAGATAGAGATTAGCTGTTGCTTGCTTAAATGTTTAGCTCATTTAGTTCTACGAAAGTCTCCATAGGGTCAAAGTTGTCAGATGACCCCTTATAGGGGTTACGGCCCCTTAAAGGTGAAAAATAGCCATTTTTCATGTTTTTGTCCTACAGAATGAAAACTATTGCAGATAGAGATTAGCTGTTATTTGCTTAAATGTTTAGCTCATTTAGCTCTACGAAAGTCTCCATAGGGTCGAAGTTGTCAGATGACCCCCTATAGAGGTTACGGCCCCTTAAAGGTGAAAAATAGCCATTTTTCATGTTTTTGGCCTACAGAATGAAAACTATTGCAGATAGAGATTAGCTGTTGCTTGCTTAAATGTTCAGCTCATTTAGCTCTACAAAATTGTCCATAGGGTCGAAGTTGTCAGATGACCCCTTATAGGGGTTACGGCCCCTGAAAAATAGCGATTTTTAGCTCACCTGACCCGAAGGGTCATGTGAGCTATTGTCATCGTTAGGCGTCCGTCGTCCGTCCGTCGTCCGTTAACTTTTCTTTAAAGATCTTCTTCTCTGAAACCACTGAAGGGATTGCATTGAAACTTGGTATACTTGATCTTTAGGATGTCCTCTACCAAGTTTGTGAATTATATACACATCGACCAACCAACATGGCCGCCGTTGCTAAAAATAGAACAGGGGGGTCAGACCATTGTTTTTGGCTTATAACTCGAAAAGTATAAGAGATAGAGAAAATCCGAAGCAACTTTCCTTGTTCAGCATCAAAAGCTCTACAAATCTCTCTATTGAGTCGAAGTTGTGAAACGACTCCTTATAGGAGTTATTGCCCATTAACCATCAAAATTGACCATTTTTGCAGTTTTTGGACTATATCTTGAAAACCGTTAGAGCTAGAGGAAAAGTTAGCATTGCAGAATTGTTAAGCTCATTAAGATCTACAAAAATGATTTCAGGGTCAAAATTGTCAGATCAGCCGTTTAAGAGTTATTCCCCTTTAACTGTTTTTTCCATTAATTTTTACTGATTTTCAAAAATCTTCTTCTCTGAAACCACTGAAGGGATTGCATTGATACTTGGGATACTTGATCTTTAGGATGTCCTCTACCAAGTTTGTGAATTATATACACGTCAACCAACCAACATGGCCGCCGTTGCTAAAAATAGAACAGGGGGGTCAGACCATTGTTTTTGGCTTATAACTCGAAAAGTATAAGAGATAGAGAAAATCTGAAGCAACCTTCCATGTTTAGCATCAAAAGCTCTACAAATCTCTCTATTGAGTCGAAATTGTGAAACGACTCCTTATAGGAGTTATTGCCCTTTAATCGTCAAAATTGACCATTTTTGCAGTTTTTGGACAATATCTTGAAAAGTGTTAGAGCTAGAGGAAAAGTTAGCATTGCAGAATTGTTAAGCTCATTGAGATCTACAAAAATAATTTCAGGGTCAAAATTGTCAGATCACCCATTTAAGAGTTATTCCCCTTTAACTGTTTTTTCCATTAATTTAAACTGATTTTCAAAAATCTTCTTCTCTGAAACCACTGAAGGGATTGCTTTGAAACTTGGTACACTTGATCTTTAGGATGTCCTCTACCAAGTTTGTGAATTATATACACGTCGACCAACCAACATGGCCGCCATTGCTAAAAATAGAACGGGGGGTCAGACCATTGTTTTTTAGTTATAACTCGAAAAGTATAAGAGATAGAGAAAATCCGAAGCAACTTTTCTTGTTCAGCATCAAAAGGTCCTTATAGGTGTTATTGCCCTTTAACTGTTTTTTCTATTAATTTAAACTGATTTAAACTGATTTCCAAAAATCTTCTCTGGACCCACTGAAGGGATTGTTTTGCAACTTTGTATACTTGAAAGTTTGTGAAATTTATTCAAACTTTGGCATAAGAGATCAGGTGAGCGATTCAGGCTCCTGGGAGCCTCTAGTTCATGTTTATGGCCTACAGAATGAAAACTATTGCAGATAGAGATTAGCTGTTGCTTGCTTAAATGTTCAGCTCATTTAGTTCTACAAAATTCTCCATAGGGTCGAAGTTGTCAGATGACCCCTAATAGGGGTTACAGCCCCTGAAAAAAGCGATTTTTCATGTTTTTGGCCTACAGAATGAAAACTATTGCAGATAGAGATTAGCTGTTGCTTGCTTAAATGTTTAGCTCATTTAGCTCTACGAAAGTCTCCATAGGGTCGAAGTTGTCAGATGACCCCTTATAGGGGTTATGGCCCCTTACAGGTGAAAAATGGTGTTTTTGGCCTATAGAATGAAAACTATTGCAGGTAGAGGAAAGCTGTTGCTTGCTTAAATGTTCAGCTCATTTAGCTCTACAAAAGTATAGGGTCAACATCAAGACCAGGTGAGCGATTCAGGCTCCTGGGAGCCTCTTGTTTACTGTTCACACAGTAATTTTAGTGGTGTATTTATTTTTGCAATACATGTATTTGCAATTAGTGAAAATCGACAAAAAAGTAATACTAGTACATGTACACACAAATTTGGATTTATAAATATACATTTTTGTACTTGTAAACTGTAAAAAAATAAGTTATAATACCTGCAAAATATAAATTTAGAAGGCATGAAAATTAGAAACCACAAAATTATTATGTTAACAGTATTTGGACATTGAATATATTAAAAACTAATATTATCCAGCTCTGATTCAGTTTATATTTTTATTAAAAAAAATGTAGGAATTTACTTAAAAAAAAATGTAGGAATTTACTTATGAGTTTAAATACATATTTACACATCATTGATTTAATACATATTTTTAGACATGAAATTACTGATTTGCCTGGGTTGACATCATTTTTATATGACCGCAAAATTTTTGCAATTGTATTATGTTATGGCGATGTCGTCATCGTTGTTGTCGTTGTCGTCGTCGTTGTCGTCGTCGTCTGTAGACACTTTGGTTTCTGTGCGAAAACTTTAGTTGTAGGTAACCAATTGTTATAAAATTTTGATATGATGTTTATAATCACTAAAGGAAGCTTGGTATTGCATTTGGGGTTTCTGGCCCCTACCGTTTAAGACAAAAGGGGCAAAAATGGGTATATTATCAAAACATCTGTAGAATGTTTAATTTTCATCCGATTTTTATCATTCTTTTTTCATTGTATTCCTCAATTAATTCTGTCAACAAAATGTAACAACAGTTTTTATGTATCTTGTACCGTTACATTGCTATAATGGGTAAAAAAAGGGACCCACCCAAAAAATCGGCTTTATTATTTGTGGTCCGATTTTCAAAATCTGTTTTTCATTGGAATACTTGTAAAAATCCCTGCTAGCATTTTTCAGTCAGATTTGCAATATCTCATACCGTTTTCGAGAATTTAGGGGTGAAAGGGGCCAAAAATGACAATTATAAGTGTTTGTCTTGGCAAATGGTTTATTAAAAACAATTTAATTGTAGTGGGCTGATGAATTGTTACATTGTTTTAAAATGATGTTTCTAACCACAAGAGAAAGTTTCCTCATGTGTTAGGGGATTTTGGCCCTTACCATTTCAGAGAAAAAGGGGGAAACTGGGTGTTAAGACAAAACTCTGTAGAACATTATCTTTCATACAATTTGTCTTTTTTTTTCATTGTAATCCTCAATAAACATGATAAAAACTGTCGTAACATTTTCCTGACAGAATTTAAGTATCTTGTACCGTTACATTGCTATCAGGGGTCAAAAAGGGGCACTCCCAAAATTTTGAAAATCTTTTTTTTATTGGAATCCTTGTAAAATCAATGCCATCATTTTCCATTCAGGTTAGCAATATCTCTTACCAATTTGGGGAAATTAGGGATCAAAGGGACCAAAAGCACATTATGAGTTTTCCTTGAAGGTTGGTATAGACTACATAAATGTGTAAACAAAATTCAAATATGCAGGTCAAAGTCCCCCAAAGAATGCATGTGTCAAAAAGTTTTGTGAGTCCACCATGGGCTGCATGTGTCCAAAGTATTTTTCTATTTTTAAACATGAAGTTACTGATTTGGCTGGGTTGACATCATTTTTTCTATTTTTTAGACATGAAGTTACTGATTTGCCTGGGTTGACATCATTTTTTCTATTTATAGACATGAAGATACTGATTTGCCTGGGTTGACAACATTTTTTCTACTTTTAGACACGAAGTTACTGATTTTGCTGGGTTGACATAATTTTTCTATTTTTAGACATGAAGTTACTGATTTAGCTGGGTTGACATCATTTTCTTTTGGTGTTGAAGAACAGGACAGATACACAATGTGTTGGAAAAAGGTAAAGGATAACATTATGATGAAAAAAGATGAAAAATAGTTATGAGATATCCTTAAGTTGGTTTCACTTAGAATAAAGATGTGTAATAAATATATGTGTCACTACAATAGCGATGTGGATTAAGTATGTGTCATATCCTACAATAGCGATGTGGAATAAGTATATTACATGTATGTGTCACATCATTTCTGCATTTTTTTCCAAATTTGTGCATATGATCTTAAGCAGAATATCTTGGAAATTATAAACATGATAAAGGATATTTGAAAAATTTAAATTGCATATTGTTATGCACATTAAGATCTAAAAATCTGTAACAGGGTCTAAGTTGTAGGTTTGTTCCTTTAAGGAGTTATTCCCCTTAGAACTTCAAAATTGACCATTTTTCCAACACCATAAATATAATTGCAACCAAACTTTGTATTGTTGTTCCTTGGCATGAGTGCTACAAAACTGTCATTTTGATTTGTAAAACAAAACATTGCTGCCATGGCTAAAAATTGAACTTATGGGTTAATTGCAGATTTTTGCTAATAACTCAAAAATGGTGACAGATATCAAAATTCTGACAGGAAGCAAAAGTGTTAAGCACCTCAAGATCTACCTGTCCTGAAAATTTAAATATTTAATCAACCTTGTAGGATTTATTGCCCTTTTCCTTTTCTTCAAATTTTGTACTTATTAAGCTCAATACATCCAAAAAACTATTAAAGATATTTGAGAAAATAAAAATTGCATGTTGATAAGCACATATAGATTTACTAAATCTGTAATAGGGTCAAAGTTGTATGACCCATACTTTTAGGAGTTATTCCCCTTAGGGTGTTTAAATTTTCCATTTTCACAACTTTTCCCTTATGTATTGCAAACAGTTAAAGCTAGAGAAAAGCTTTAAGTTACAATAATACTGTTTAGTTAGTTAAGCCCTACAAAAAATCAATATGATGGGAGATTTTTTATTGACCCTTTTAATATAGAATTTATGGTCCCTTAAATGTTAAGATTTACAGCTGGCAAAAAAAGCTTTTGATTGCTAAAATGTTAAACTAATTGAACTCTACACTTTAATGCATTAAGTTAATTGATGTTATCAGATGACCCCTCATTAAGATTTATATAGTCCTTTTTAATATATGATACAAGATGGTTTGGGTCATATCACTGTTTTTCCGTATCATCCATAACGCACCCCTAGAAAATCAATAACACACCTTTAGGTTAAGCCACGTGATCAATAACGCACCTTTAGATTAAGTCACGTGATTTGAGTAAATATAGACAAAACATTTTTAATTTTAAATATATGATAAACAGAATATAATATGGGTGTTTTCATATCGTATCCTATAACAACCCTCGACAAATATCATGCCCTCGAGCTAAAGCTCTCGGGATGATATGGGCGTCTCGGGTTGTGAGATACGATATGAAAACACCCATATGATATTCTATATTTATCAGATGACCCCTCATTAAGATTTATATAGTCCTTTCAATGTCAAAAAAAGAATTTTAATGGGTTGAGGGATTCAGGCTACACGAAATTACCTTATTCGATATTATATAAACATACCTTAGAAGTGGGAGTTATTTGAGAGTTTGGATCGAAGACTTTTGATTGTTAGGAATTTAGGCCCTTAGCTTTTAACCTGAACCCACCTTACCATGGGTATCTATATTCATGTTTGATTCTATACTATTGATTTGTAGGAATTTGCGCCTTCAGATGAAGAAATAAATGCTTACAGAAAGGGAGAAGAGTGGGATCCCGAAAAAGCCAAGCTAGAAGCAAAACAAAAGGTAAGATAATGTCATAGGTCAAAAAGGTTAAAGGTCAAGGGAGAAGAGTGGGATCCAGAAAAAGCCAAACTGGAGGCAAAACAGAAGGTAATATAAAGTCAAAGGTCAAAAAGGTTTAAGGTCAAGGGAGAAGAATATGAAGCTTGAGGCAGAACAGAAGGCAAGATAATGTTCAAGGTAAAGGAAGCTTAGTAATAATGTGCCATCAAGAAAATGCATGACTAGAGAGTCAATTGCTCAGGTACTTGTTTCTATCAGTTGGAATTTTTCTTTAGTTTTGAAAGCTGACCCCCATCTTTGATTTATTTCATGTTCATAATGTGGAAAACATGTAGAAACCTTTGCTTTCAAGCATTAAATAATATAAGGTGTACATGATTTACTCAAATAGAAACTACAAAATACCTTCCATAAAATTCCTTCAAATATGTACAGAAAAAAGACAAAACAAGAAACTGCTTTCACCTGTCCAACTTCTTTTGATAGTAAACAAAACAAATGGATTTTTTGGGGGCACAGTTGAAAATCTACCGTATAGCGGGTAATTTTCGCGGCCTGCAAATTTCGCGATTTCACACCAAATGACCTAGTTTTTATTTACACGGACATCTATTTTCGTGATTTCATTATATTCTCAATACAAATTAATATTGATTCTATATTACACGGGTTCAATATTTCGCGATAGAATAATGGTCGCGAATATAGCAAAAATTAGAACCTCGCGAAAATTTCCCGCTATACGGTATGTCGTCTTCTAATAAGTTTAAGTTATTTTATATAAGTCTGTAGAAGTTCAGCCTTTTGATAATTTATTTCTAGGAAATTGACAGACTACAAGCAGAGGCCGATGCTGGAAAAAAGAAAGAGAAGATGATCCCAGCTACAAATTATAAAGATAAATATAAACACTTGATAGGAGACGATTCAGCTAAAGATGCTGCCAAACAGACACTAGCCAATAGGTCCTATGGATTTGGTAAGAACAATTATTTATGAATTAAACTGTCAAGTAGTAAACTTAATATGATTAAAATTGTCACATCAATAGTTACTTGACCCAATTATGATGCAGTACATGTAACACTATTTTGATACTGTCCCTGTGTCCCAAAGGGAGGGATGATGATAGAGATGTCCAGATTTTGGTAGTATTATGAGCTTCATTTTCCTTCATTATCTGGCTTAGCATGCTTGTTTTCCCCAACTTTCGCTGTATTTTTAATGCTTGAGTTTGATTTTTTGTGCCCCCGTGACAACATGTCGGGGGGCATTAAGTTTTACTCATGTCCGTCCGTACGTAGGTCCGTACGAATTTCCGTCAAGCTTTTCTCAGGAACCATACATGAGAATGATTTGAAACTTGGTAGGATGGATCAATATGACAAACTGTATGTCCTAAGCTTTTTTCAGACCTGTCGGACATCTACCTCCTGTTTGGGACTTAGGCCAATTTGAAAATATGTGAACACGATATGAAAATTTCTGTCAAGCTTATCTCAGGAACTGTATACCAGAATGTTTTGAAACTTGATAGGACGGATCAGTATGACAAACTGTATGTCTTAAGCGATTTTCAGACCTGTCAGAAATCTACTTCCTGTTTTGGGCTAGCGGGGGCATCCGTGTCCCATGGACACATTCTTTCTTTATTAGGGCCCCCCCCATCGAAGATGCGGACGCCCTATAGTTTTCACTCTGTCCGTCTGTCCGTCTGTCAACAATTCTTGTGAAACTAAAACTCAAAAACTATTAACACCACAGTTCTGAAATTTTGTACAGCTACTTAGTAGCATGTCATAATTTGTATATTAAAATTTCATGCAAAAATGTGAAATACGTTTGGAAAAAAAATTCATTTTTTATCAAAAATCACAGATTTTGAGAATTGGACTTTGTGAACACTAAAACTATAAAACTGTTAACAATACAGTTCTGAAACTTTGTACAGCTGCTAAGTAGCATGTCATAATTTGCATATAAAAATTTCCTGCAAATCTGTTAAATATTTTTGGAAAAAACTTCATTTTTTATCGAAAATCACAGATTTTGAGAATTGGACTTTGTGAACACTAAAACTCAAAAACTGTTAACAATACAGTTCTGAAACTTTGTACAGCTGCTAAGTAGCATGTCATGATATGCATATTTAAATTTCGTTCAAATCTGATTAATTCGAAAATCACAGATTTTGAGAATTGGACTTTGTGAACACCAAAACTCAAAAACTGTTAACAATACAGTTCTGAAACTTTGTACAGCTGCTAAGTAGCATGTCATGATTTGCATATTTAAATTTCGTTCAAATCTGATTAATATTTTTTTTAAAAACTTCATTTTTTATCGAAAAATCACAGATTTTGAGAATTGGACTTTTTGAACACTAAAACTCAAAAACTGTTAACAATACAGGTCTGAAACTTTGTACAGCTGCTAAGTAGCATGTCATGATATGCATATTTAAATTTCGTTCAAATCTGATTAATATTTTTGTAAAAAAACTTTATTTTTTATCAAAAATCACAGATTTTGAGAATTGGACTTTGTGAACACTAAAACTCAAAGGCTATTTACATTCCCTTGAACATGCCATAGTGGTTATAATCAAAGTTCGTATGATTTTGAAAACACTTAGAGTTTTTGCCGCGGGGCCCTTTCTGACTTTGTCTGTATTCTAGTTTTTTTTTCAAATATTAATGTTTTCAATTCATCACATTAATATTTTAGAATTTATTTTAGCTTGTGAAATTTTTAAAAATATGTTGTAACTTCGAAAGTGTCACAGGTTAAACCTGCCTCATATTAAAAGTAACATTGTTTACCAATTTCATATTGGCTGAGTAACATAGAAAATATTTCTACTCTCTGGCCTTTTATTAAGCTTATATGAAAATTGTACTTCATTGCTACTTTTATATAAACAAATGAGCATCCAGCTAATTAAGTTTAATTTTCATATATTTTACCGGTAGATATGAACCTCCTTTAGGTAGTTATTTGTGAGTTGTGGTTCACGGTTTTCTCTTGTTTGTCTGTCATAATATTTTCAGTACTCAGTGAGAATTACAGAGACAATTTATTTGAATTATATTTTTAATTTTTGGCAGGATTTCACAGAGTGAAAAATCAGGTTTTAAAACGGTGAATGCGGGCGACAGGCAAGCAGGCTTGAGGTCAGGGAAGAAATTTCTGTTACAGTTTTCTTGGCAACTAATAATCCCAACGACTTTATCTTATGTATACAGCATCAGGCTGGGGTCCCATTACATGGGATTTGATATCTGGTCTGTTGCTCCCTACTTCCTGTTGAACAAAATCTGGCCATTTTTTTACTTTAACGAATTTTTATGTGTCTAATCTGTTGTAAAATTTTCAGTGCCCAGTGAGAATAAGAGAGACAGAAGAACAGTAGAACAAGTGTTAGCTGATACTCGTGCCAAAAAGAAACTCAAAACAGAGACATCAGAGCAGATTTCCCATGATGCAACAGATGAACCTACTTCCTCTTCCTGTTCAGATTTGTCATGATGATGTCTTGTTTTTTATTTTTATAGATTTTGACTTTGCATTTGAAGTGACATGTCTATTAAAGACATAGAACCTATCATTTTCACAATTTTTAAAAAATAATGAAATTCACACTATTTGAAGAATACAGTGTAAAACCTTTAAAGACACTGTTAGTTTAAAAAAAAAAAACTACCAGAAAATGCTCTTTTTGAGAGAAAACTGCATAAAAATACGCAGTGTCAAAAAAGAGGACAAACTAATTATAAAATGTAAACACTTGCGTGTGGTAAATTGAGAAACAAATATTAACCAAAACAGAGCGGATTGAAAACAAAATCCATAAAGTAGGAAACGAAAATAGTTAATTAAGCAACTGAAATCTGTACAGATAGGAAACGAAATCGAGCGAAACCGGAAAAAAGAAAATTGAATCGATTTTACCCGATATCAGTCGTTTTCTTAATTTACTGATTTCGTTTTGTTTTCGTCTTGTTTTGGTTTCATTTCGTTTCGCAGTTTATCAGTACCCAGTAAAGGTCACGTGAATAACGGTTTACCAAAAGTAAATATTTATGTTGGACAATACTTAATATTAAAATAAGATAATTTTATAGAAAGCTGCAAAAAATGAGTTTTTGTGTCGTTAAAGATAAGTTTTAGAATGTTTACTTTAGATATATGTTCTTTTTATTCAAAGTGAAAAATATACAAAATTGATAGGTTCTATGTCTTTAAGGTCATACTCATTTATTTGAATAATCTGCAGTATATTATCACTTAAGAATTTGCATCCAGTTCGAAAAATACTTTAATCATGTTTTAAAACATTGTTGTATTTGTCTAAGGTTTTTTTGAAAAAAAAAATCTTTAAAAAAATTTTGACTTTTGAACATTGAATTACATAAAATATTCAAATTAAATCATTTTTAATAGATTGTTGACTTTGTCATTTTCCCATTTATTTAGACATGAATTTTTCATCATGTTCACTTTTAAAATAGATAATATATATCATGTAAATTTTATTCTTTTATGTTTTTCATGTTTTTGCCCTAAAGAATGATAAGTATTGCAGGTAGTAAAAAGCTGTTGCTTGCATATACCTGCAGATCATTTAACTTTAAATAAGTCTCCATTTGGTCACTTTTCATAATTGTGAGTTATAGCTCAAAGACGAGACCCTTATAGCCTAAGAACCAGGTGAGCATTTCAAGCTCCCATGAGCCTCTTGTTATTTCTTTTGTTTTTTTCTCGTTACATGACATAAATATACATGTATATTCTACTTACCAAATGTTAACACATTTAAAAAAAAATAAAGGCTGCTGCAGAAATTTTTAAATGTGGTGTCAGAAGGCAACAATTCTATTGTATAGTGGTATTTTCTCACAAATAAACTATGTGACATATATTGAAAAATGAGTTGAAAAATTTTACATTGAGATTCAGAGAAAAAGTACCTTCAAACCACACCATAAAGTCATTTCCAAAACAGCCTCAAATATAGATAAATGTGTAAATGTATAAAATAATTTTTATTTGGAATACAATGCCAAAACCGGTGTTCAAACGGCAAATTTGGTTTATATGTTGTATATCGATATTTAAAGCAGTAACCTTTCATCAGCAGCATTTGAATCAGAACATTTGAAGGTCAAAAACAATAAATAATGAATGAAAAGTACTCAAAGCCAAAAGGTTGTCGTAATAAAATATTACCAGTATTGCTTCCAATATTCCTGAAAATATTGAGCCGGTGGGCAAATTTGATCTTTTTTTTACATTTTGATAAAATGTTTATCTTCATTTTGCTTGGTCCAGGATATCATGTAAAGTATTATGCAGAGACAATGGTATTAATCGTAAAGTCATTAAAAATAGACTGATAAAAGGTTCTGACTTAAATTATGGTCACAAGTTAACCCAATAACATCACTGTCAATATTCTATTTTTATCGACTGAAAAGTGACCAAAAGTGATAAACATTCTATTTTTAGCGACTGAAAAGTCAAAAAATTTTATCAGTCTATTTTTAACTATTTTGAGGTTAACATACTGTCAACATAATACTTTTCATGATATCTTGGGCCAATCAAAAAGAAGATAAATTTTAGTCATATAATAAATAAAAGAGAGAGATGTGGAATAAGTGTACTGACACAACCAACATTAAAGAAACAGCAATTTAAAAAAATCACAATGGAAAACAGCCAGCAGTCTTCAACATGACCAGAGGTCACTGCTCGCAGTCTTGCATTGGCCCAAGACTAAAAATACAATACATAAGATTCAAACAATTCCCTAGATTATCAACCAAAGACCCATTTCTGGATATAAAGTCAATAAATGTGTAATGACATTTTAAAGGAAATTTACCAAAAATTAGCATATTATGCCAAAAATTCCAAATGATTCTTTCAGGCAGTTGAAAACTAGAGGCTCCCAGGAGCCTGAATCGCTCACCTGATCTCTTATGCCAAAGTTTGAATAAATTTCACAAACTTTCAAGTATACAAAATTGCAAAACAATCCTTTCAGTGGTTTCAGAGAAGATTTTTGGAAATCAGTTTAAATTAATAGAAAAAACAGTTAAAGGGCAATAACTCCTTTAAGGACCTTTTGATGCTGAACAAGAAAAGTTGCTTCGGATTTTCTCTATCTCTTATACTTTTTGAGTTATAAGCCAAAAACAATGGTCTAACCCCCCCCCCTGTTCTATTTTTAGCAACGGCAGCCATGTTGGTTTGTCAACATTTATATAATTCACAAACTTGGTAGAGGACATCCTAAAGATCAAGTATACCAAGTTTCAATGCAATCCCTTCAGTGGTTTCAGAGAAGAAGGTCTTTGAAGAAAAGTTAACACACGGACGACGGACACTTAACGATGACAATAGCTCACATGACCCTTCGGGTCAGGTGAGCTAAAAATTGGGTGGAAAGAATAGCATAAATTTTGTCCTAATCTAGAGATATAAACTCCCTGAGCTAAACATAAAGGCTTAAAAATTTATAAATAAAACATATCTTTTTATTTATTGTAACAATTGAAAATACATGATTTGATGAGCATGTCAATGTGACATAAATAATCAATCAATTAGATGGATAATCTACAGACACTATAAAATCTATTATCAGTCAGTATAATAATAATCATAGTAAGTGTCACAAATGGTATTGTTATAACAAGTCATTGGGAGATGTAGCATTTCTTTTTGTAACTGTGTCTACTCTAAAACTGAGAAAATTAAAACTAAATTTAGTTTAATTATCTCAGTCTAAAACTACTGGTAGAAAACTGAAGTCAAAACCCAAATAAACAAATATTCTCTGTATAAATTCACATCTTACACCTAACAAATATTATGACTCACAATAACTTTTTGAAAAAATGTAAATTTGGTAGGTTTAATAGGCAGGTCAATGTATGCTTGCAGTCCTCTCCATCACACACACTTTAATCAATTCGTTTATACAAATTCATTGGGACATTTATGGAATAGTGTACATTAGTGCTGTTCAGGCAGAAACATCCATTGTCAGTAACTGTGGTATGTTACAGCAGTCGTTGATAGTGAATTTCTGTAATGTCATCATATTAACCAAATCATGTCAGCTGGGACCACTATAGTTATTTCAGGGAAATTTGGGGATCATTTTCAAAATGAAATCTAGGTAATAGTATGGGGAAATATCTTATATAAGTTTCCTCCGCTTCCCTGTTTGGTAGTCTTGTATTAAAGTAGCTATGTAAGTCTATATAAAAGTCGATAGGGGATGGGTTCTGTAATATTCTAGATCTATTAATCTGAGAATAAATTTCTCTCTTTGCTTGGATGATTAGAAGCAGAGACCCTTAATACAAATATGGGGGCTCTGCTCTGAGAAGATGTTTAAATCTAAAGACATTCAGAAGCCAAGTCTGTTATAGTCCAGAATATTTCTAGGAAGGTAGAACCCCTGCCATTTAACCTTAGTAAGTATTCAATGCATGATCAAAACACTATAATAATGCATTAAGAGACCGTTCTTATGTAATGTAATGTATCTATTTAATTTCCTCAAGAATCAATAGAAGAATGACAAGTAAAATGCACCCAATGGCAAGCATTATGCATTCCAGTATTTTGATCAACAATTTTTGAGACTGTGTAAAAAAAATCGAACCTTTGCAAAATGTGCATTTTATCAAACTGTGATGACATACATTTTGACCTTTTTTCCGTTAATTCTATATAAGAAACCATATTAAGATAGATTGACACATCAACACTAATAAGGCAATCGGTCAGGTTCAGAACAATCTTTCAAACTGCACTAATAAGGTGATGGCATACATTTCATTCTTTCAAAAGATTGTTTTTCAAGAGTTTCCCGATGGTCAGGATGAGCGATTCGAATGAGTTCATAAGCACGTTGTCTGAGGTTCTTCCCAAATAAATAGGCGATGCCAAACTCTGTCACAACGTAGTGAACGTGAGCTCTTGTCGTAACTACACCACTTCCTAGAATAGAAAATATTATAAGACTATAAACCTTCATTGGTCTTCAATTCTTGGTCTTAAATGTCAAAAGTCCTTTAGGGACCGACCATTGAACTTGAAGGGGGGTGCTTGGTTTTTTCCTAAAAAAATATTCTGAAAATTATTTTTTGAATGAAAAAAATATTTTTGAAGAAGAGGGTAAGAAATAAAATATTCTGAAGAAGGATTTCTGCCGTATAAAATAATGATAATAATGAAAAAAAAAAAAATTCTGTTGCGACGCCTTCGAAAAATAAATAAAATTTAAAAAATTCTGACCAAAACAATAAATTGGTTCGCCGAGTGCAGCACGAGACGACCGCAACATGTTGAACCCTGTACGTTGTAGGCCCAATATGGATAGTCAATTTCCCATGCAGCCCATGGTGGACTGACAAAGTTTCTTGACACATGCAGCCTTTGGTGGATTTTCGATCCACATTTCACAAGGATTTCATTTTATTCAAAAGTAGACCAAAATAAATTACTACTACAAAAATATCCCCCCTTTTGGTCCCTACTAAAGGGTATTTTCTACCTTTCACCTTTACCCCTTTTGAACCCTAACAACAATGAGGAGGAGGAGAGTGTCAAAAAATCAATCCTCAATTTTTTTATTCACTACTTGACAAGAATTTATGAGCAAAAAACAATTTATTAATGTGACTATAAATAAAAGTTTCGATTTTTGCCCTTTTTGGCCCCTAACTTCATCTCAGAAATAAGGGGGGGTTGCAATAATTAATCCTCTATTTTGTATTGAATACTTGACAAGACTTAACATGCAAACAAAATTTTCAAAATCGGACCAGAAATAAAAAAGTTGCTTTTTTGCCCCTTTTTGGGTCCCTCATTTCTAAATTAAAAAGATGAAGACCCCCGAAATCAATGGTAAGGCATATCATTGCCAAATTTCAAGGCATGGTAAGGCATATCATTGTCAAATTCCATGGTAAGGCATATCATTGTCAAATTTCATGTTAAGGTATCATTGTCAAATTTCATGGTAAGGCATATCATTGTCAAATTTCATAGCAATTGGCCAACCAGAATTAAAGTTAATGTGAAAACAAATAAAATATTTGATTTTTTTGCCCCTTTTGGGCCCCTAAGTTGTAAACGAATAATTGGGGGATCCCAAAATCAACCCCCCTCAATCCCTTTATCCTTTTATGGTATGTAACATTATTGTAAAATTTCACAGCATTTGGTAAACCAGAACAAAAGATATTGTGGGAAAAAAAAAGTCGCATTTTGGCCCCTTTTTAGCCCCTAATTTCTTAACGAAAAAAGGGGGACCCCCAAAATCAATACCATCCATCCTTTTATAGTAAGGAACATCACTGTCAAATTTCAAAAAATCAGATATGTAAATAGATTGAACTAAAGTTATTGCTGGGAACAAAGTTAACAGACAATGCAGACGACGACGCAGACGACGACAGCATATACGTCCGCATTTTTTTTTGCGGTCGTATAAAAAACCAAGCCCCCCTTCAAGTTAAATGGTCCGTATATAATGAAAAGTTTCCGCCATTTTTTTTCAGAAAATATAATAAGAATTTTTAATGGAAAATCGACAGGGAGGTGTGATATGACAAAAAGCGATATTCGGTCTGGTGGGACTCCTACTTTCTGTAGCGGGGACATCCTTGTCGCATGGACACTTTCACATGTTTGTTTTTCACTGGGACCAATTGCAAAACAGCAGCGAACAAAGGTAATAAGTTCAAGGCTGTCCGCTGTTTTCATTTGCCAATTGATTTATGGGTGCTTATAGTCACTCACTACCCTTATCCCACATCTAACATCGACTTTAATGATTTTTGTCTCTTACCTGGTTTTAAAGTATTAACGATTTTACTCTCCCCTCTCTTCGTAGTTGAAGGCATTGCAATGATTGGCTTCCCCAGTCCATCCAAACCGAGAGCGGCACCGCTAATGAAGTCGATCTGCCCGCCGAAGCCGGAGTAGATTTTTTCACCTATTGAGTCGGCACACACCTGTCCGCCTAAGTCTACTTCTATACATGAATTGATGGCTGTGACTTTTGGATTCTGACAGATAACTGAGGTGTTGTTCGTGAAGGAGACATCAAGCATTTCTGTAAATAAAATACATATGTAAAAATACATCAATCGGTGTCTGAAACTGCATCTCAAAAAGGATATTAACTTATAAAAGAATGTTTTATTTTTTACGCACATTGTGCGTGTAAATAATCGAGAATTTCCAAACTTAAATTTCAGCTAAACATGTTTGTATTTTTGTTGCTTTCATCCCCTTTGTCTACATGCATTACCGTAATGCCTAAATTAATATTCAGTTGTGTATATAAGGAAGAATGCGTTGTCCCGGGATTTGAACCTCATTTCATTAGAAACGTTGGCCTAGAACTTCCATTCTTCCTTTACTGAGGTGGCCCCTTGCTTTATAAAACGCTAGAAAGTCCCGGGGTGGTGTTCTCGAAGCATTCCTAAGAATGACCATAAGAAGGGGTCTTAGACAAACTTTAGGAAATGATTAGGAATGACTAAAGTAATACTTAGGGCGGTTCTCGAAGCATTCTCAGCAACTTCTTAACTAAGGCAATCCTAAATTAGTAAAGGAACCACTATATATTCCGATCAATAATTGAATTTTACTTGTCTTAATTTTTGTTAACAAATAAAACTGTGAATACATCAAGAAAAAATATAACTTAACAAAGACATAATGCTTACAGAAAATAATATGCTATTACTTATGCTAAATGTATCCTTCTTATATTTTCTTTTTTCCTAATTTATTCTAATGATACAGATACTTTAAAGTCCATTCCTCTCAACATATTGATGTTTCTTGATAGATATGATATCATTTCAGCTAATGCATTTGAAAAAGAATAATTTAGGTAATTTTTAAGGTTGAAGCACGTTTTGAACGTCCTTAGTCAACTATATAGGTGTCCTAAAGTAAGGAGAAAAATTACAGTGTATCCCAAATCGAGAGACTTTCGTGAACATGACTTAAGTTTAGGAAGCCTCTAAAGAAAGATTTGGGAGGGGTCCTAAAGATAGGAATGCTTCGAGAACACCACACCAGGTGCCGTTAATATCAACATGAGATATGCTTGATTCATAGAGTAAAACTAAACAGTTTGTGTTAAAAATAATTAATTACCAACAAATGGATTATTGTCCATGAAATCATACAACATTCTGGTTCCAATGGCAAAACTGCTAACTATCTTGCCCGTTGCTATATTTTTCCTAGCGTTAGTAATATTTCCATTCTCCACCAGTTCCACAATGCCATCGCTGAACATTTCTGAATGGACGCCCAGATCTTTGTGAGATTTTAGCTGAGACAGAACGGCATTTGGTATAGATCCTATTCCTGTATGAAAATCAAAGTATGGGTAGCAGATATTGCTATAGGCCATTGCCGACTGTCAAAATATAGGTTTATTGAATCTCTTAACACTATTTCCGAGAAAACGCCCATATTTGTGAGATTTCAACAGAGACAGAACAGCATTTGGCTTTGAAATTAACAAGCACATACATTATTAATGGCAGCTCAGGTTAACTCTTAGATCGAGGTTACTTGTCCATATAAAATACACAAAAGTAAAAATGTTTCTTACTCATTTGACAACATTTTCAGTTTGTCACAGACTAATTAGCAGGCGTGCTATTAAAGGTCCGTCCTAAGTCAAATATGGACGAATTTTGTTAAACAGAAAAAAGATGAACGACAGTCTTGAAATCCAATATTACAATATGGGGCTTTTATAGGCTAATGCTTCATACCAAATATATCAAACGACTACGATATTCAAGTTTTGCTATTCTGAAGCATAAGGTTGAGAACGTTCAGATTGAGGCAGCCAGAATTGTGACAGGGGGACAAGGCTAACTTCATTTAACAGCTTATATACGGAAACTGGCTGGGAAAAATTGTGTGATCGTAGAGAAACCCATCGTCTAGTGTACTTTTATAAGATGATGAATTTACTCACTCCCCCATACTTATCAAACTTAATCCCAAATAGGTTTAACGAAATTCACAATTATAACACCCGAAATTCTTCCCTGATCCAACCCATTCGAGCTAGAACTCACTTATATACAAATTACTTTCTGCCATCAACAGTCAGATCCTGGAATTCACTTCCTTTGTCGGTACAATTATTGCCTACATTGAATAGCTTCAAATTCTATTTTAAAAATAAATTGAAAAAAAAACGTTTTTCTACTATCATGGCAATCGTAAAAGTCAAATACTACATGCTCGTCTTCGTATGAGATGCAGCAATCTTAACGAACATTTGTATGCAAAACATTTGGTTCCCTCTGCACTTTGCGAGTGTGGATCTGTCGAAACCACACTTTTTGCTACATTGTCCGAAGTATACCGAATTGAGAACTCGTCATATACTAGCTCTACGTTTGCCTGTTAATATCACGACAGACTTGCTTCTTTACGGCTCTACTGATCTTCCTTCAGATACGAATCTACATATGTTTACATCAATTCAGCGTTACATTCTTGAAAGCAAGCGATTTTGATCATAAAGAACATACATTATACCTCTTAAACCTCTTCACAATTTTTCCCTCTTTCACTTTTCACACACAACTTTTCCCTTTAAAATTTAACTTAAAATCATTCTTAACCACTTTCATTTGACTCATTGGTTTTTTTTTCATTTTTCTTTCATGTTATTCTTATGTGTTAACATTTATTTTTGCATTTTTATTTGTTTCACCCTCGAGTTATAGTATTATGGTAATTTATTTTGGTATATAGGAGACGGATTAACATAAGACTCTAAGTCTTGTTTCCGAATCCTATTAATTAATTGTATTGTTGATAACTGAAATTGTAAATTGTATAAACATTATTTAATTAGTTAATAAAATATGTTTACACTTACACAAGTTTTAAGACAATTAATCATTACCCATTTGTAGTGTAGCGCCGTCGTCTACAAGATTTTCTGCTATTAATTTTCCAATTTTCTTCTCTTCCTCGGTAACGGGTGGCTTCTTTAGTTCTTGGAGAGGGTGGTCACATTCAACTAGCGAATCCAAATGGGAAAGGTGAATTACTCCGTCACCAAACGTACGAGGTAATTGTTTGTTTACCATTCCTGTAAATTATCAAAGATTTAACTCATCACTGTCAGTGTCCACGAGGTAAAGGTGGGCTTGAACTGCTGTTTGTTCATTTAAACATTAACAGTTCATTTGAGATTGTACAACAGTGGTTAGATTAACCCAACAGAAATTGGTCAGAAATGGATCAATTTCAATTACCGTCTTCAGATGCATAAATAAAAATTAACAAACGACAAACCCTTTGATGAAGGAAGCTTTTTTTTTCGCCATTAGAAATTTATTTAATTTATTTCATTATTATTCTTTTACGTACTAGTAGTAGAAATTAAAATGTTTGAAACTTCTTTTAAAAAAATCTTTTGCAATGATTGGTTAAGGGAAGATAAACTATTATACATCAGAGAAACGTTTGAAGACATTTACATTAATCCAAAAAAATTAAGCTTCTTTATAGTCTCGATGATAAAAAATTATAATTTATGAAAATGAAATTCTGAAAAAATATACCTATGATATATCTTGCGTTCTGTAAAGCAGCCCTGACGCAATCGACACTAGGTCCCAAAGAACAAAAGCCATGGGTATCAGGTGGGGAAATAGAAACCATAACAACATCCAGTTCAATCGCTCTCCGCCGGAACAAAAGTGGTATTTCACTGAGGAAAATTGGTGTAACGTCCGCTCGACCGTCACTGACTGCGAGACGAGAATTCGACCCAAGGAACAATGAATTGGATCGAAATACACCTAAAATAGATTTGGTAACAAAGAAAGCATTTGTTTAAGCATGATTAGTTTGTTTTCTTAGTCCAATTAGTAGCAGAGAGCTCTTTCTTACACTTATAAATAAATGCAAACATATATACGGATATCTTTAACTGGCTTCCGATTTTTTTTTAAAAGTCATTTTTGCTTTTTTGATTCCTTGTTAACGGGAAAGTATTTTATAGTTATACTATAGTCCTTGAAAGGGACCTGGATCGAGGGATCTTTGTGTCTGGCAAATATTATTTTTAGAGTTCTTTACGAAAATTGTGATATGGGGCTGCTACAAAAAGATGGGTGACTTATATAACCGAGTTATGTCTTTACTGGATTTTCTTATGTTTTTTTTATTTTCTAATCTTGGCTAAAGCTTTCAATTAAAAACAAACGAACCATCAAATTCTGGCTTGTTGTATGACCCTGGTCCCTCTGTATGAATGTGGAGAACCTCGACGTTCCTGATCCCTGACGCCACCCCGTGACGACACATGGCTTCTATCAATGGCACGGGGGTCGCAGCTGCCCCCTGTATAAAAACTTTCATCCCTGTAAAACGAAGAAGAAAGTGAAACTGAAAAAGGTCATGCAATTCATACACTGAATACAACGTACTTTCAATCTGAATCCCAATCAGGGTTATAGGTTACAAAAACAAAGTTTGGGGAGGAAAGCAGTAATTGTTGAAAACTGTGCCTGACATATGTTTGTTTTTAAAGATTCATCAGAGACGCTCGTAAAATACAAATTTGAACATAGAATCAGGCAATAGTTCTCCCTACACCAGTATATCATGTCTATTTAGTCCATATACCTATTTGACCTATATACAATAATGTGCATGAGATATATAGGCACTGTATGTCTCATTGTTAATGCTTCTAGTCTATTCCTCTATTCATACATTCCATCATCTTCGCTAGCCAAGGGTTACGATCCGTTATCTCTCATCTTCGCTAGCCAAGGCTTACGATCCGTTATCTCTCATTTTCGCTAGCCAAGGCTTACGATCCGTTATCTCTCATCTTCGCCAGCCAAGGCTTACGATCCGTTATCTCTCATCTTCGCTAGCCAAGGGTTACGATGCGCTATCTCTCATCTTCGCTAGCCAAGGGTTACGATCTTCATCGTAACCCTTGGCTAGCGAAGATGACATTCCAAAAGGGAATAAAATAAGAATTCGAACTATCTTAAGAGTATTTATGCCAAGTTGTACAGTGGTGCATCCAGAGGGAGTGTTCTCCCCTGAAGTTCTCCCCTTCCTTGGGAGTCTTTCGTGCAGATTTTCGGGAAATCAAACTGAATCAGAAACCTCTTAAAACATATACAAGTTAACAGAACATTGAACTGCAAATTTTGTACCAGAAGTTGGCATTACTTTTACATGTTTTATTAAAACGTTAAACTGCAAACTTTCTTTGGCATGACATCAAGTGCTTATAAATGGGACAAATTAACCTTGAGGTGCACATTCACTTAATAAACATAGTTTGGAAAAAATAAATAATCAAATACAGGGCCGTAGCCAGAATTTTTCAAAAGGGGGTGCAAACTTTCCAGAGGGGGTGCGTTTTGATAAAAAAAATGGTGAAAAATAGGGTTGTTAACCTCAGTTTTGTCAATTTTCTCTAGAAAATTAAGAAAAAATCTCCCAAAAGGGGGGTGCAAACGCACCCAACGCACCCCCTGGCTACGGCCTTGAAATAATCCATGCAACAACTTATAGTCTTATACATTTCATGATCATAATGCTAAACTCCTTTCTTGGGCCATCAAAATTCATTCTATATGAATAGATTAACAAAACCAACTTTACCTCAAAGTCAGCTTACGTAGGGTGTAAACTAACATAATCCAATTTGCGGAGGATAACCTTGGAAATTCTTAAAACATATGTTTTCATTTCCCTAACAGTATGACTATTAACACATGGGTGAACTACATGACTCAATAACATAATTTTGGCGAAAAGGGGGGTTCATAATTCCTGGAGGTATGGCTATCATAAACCATGGAAGTAATATCTCAATATTACTTCCATGCATAAACCAAACTGGAACGGATGGACGGACACAATTCTATTTCCCCCGGGGGGGGGGGTCCTTGGATCCGAGACGGTTTTAAATTTCAGTATTTTTTTTTCTCAATTTTTAGACTTTTTGACTACGGGTATGATTTGAATGCTAGATATATGCAAAGCCTAGAACATGTATATGTGTATGTAATAGGGGCGGGCATGTGCTCGATATTAATATTATGAATAATTCCATATTTTTTTTTTATTCTCTTTTATTCTCTATTCTTATAATTCTGCCGTTTCATTCTGAATAGGGTTATTAATCTCTTTCATCAATTATATGCCATTATTTTTTGTTTGTTATTATTTTTTTTTTCATTTTAATATCTCCTCTATCAATAAACTCCCTTTCATCCAAATCATTGCAAGTTCAAATGTACCAAATATAATTATATTAGGTGCATGGTCATCTAAACCCAAAGGTATGACACACTGACCGCAGTTTGACCCTGGTAATAATTTATTTATGAATATTGTAAGGTATTTTTACTATTTCGGATAAACTACACCATTCTCAAGTCTTACTACCTTTATTCGTCCTTGATTCATGTCATTATGTTATAAGTTGAATAAAGATTAGAATTAATTGTATTTTAAGTACTTCCCCTTTTCGTTTTCTGAATAATTGTTTTTGGTTATAATTAAAAGCATGAACGAATATAAATATACCTTTCAGTTTCCTTCCAAAAAATTCGTTTTCAATTTCCCTCAAGCTTGGTGATACGGGCATGGTGAAGGTGCGGATAAAAAAATAGAGGGGGTGGGATAAAAGATGTCTAAGTGCATGTCATAGTAAAGAATTATTAGAATAAATTATCTTACCCGATTGTATAACTTGAACAGCTTCGTCTGCCGTTTTTGTGTCCGGGATAGTGTCGGGCAACGGATGGAATGGTTCCGGGGCATACAGGTAGTAAGACCTACTACCTTGTTGCACCATTGGCGCTCGAACCAAGCTTAACACAGCTCGCAGAGCACGAGTCCCTAAAGCCATATTCCGAACGTTTGAAAATTTGGCAAGTTTTGATTTATTCTATCACTTCCGAATACCGAATATCCACGTTTGTTATAACTTAATTCATGTAATTGTTGGTTGTTTGAATTAAGATCCTACTTTGAAGATATAAACGCATTCTTCGACCTGCGTTCCTCACTTCTAGTCCAAAAATCTTTTTTTGCAGCTGTAAATTTTGTATATTACATTGGCACATGTAGAGTACAAAAATAGAAAAATATAATTCTCTCCCACTTAATCTTAGAAGCCTTGACCCACGACCTTCCTAGATAAAAGGTTTAAATTCTCTATAGTTTGTTTAAATATAAACTTTAATTCCTTATTTTCCTTAAACGTTTGTTTCCGTCTGTATACTACAATACATGACAATAAAGTATATAAATCCAAAAAATCCTGGAATTTTCTACAATTATTTTTTAAAAATATAAATTGAATGCCCTGACATGTAAGAAAAAAAAATACAGCAGTAAAATATAACCGTAAATTGATGTACACGAATACTTAATCACAATATTTCATGAATTTGTGGGTATTACCGGCTATCGTTAACGCAAAGAATATCAAGCAGTCCAAAAAAACATAACGGTGTATGAATTCTATAACAAAACAATAGAGGCCAATAAGAGATAGTGGAAGACAAAACTTTTTAAAGGTTTATTTATTAATGACTTTTAAAAAGATGCGTCGTATTCTTGGAGCGTTAACGAAAGAAGATGTAGTAATTATCCGAGTAGCTAAGTGTTGACAAATATAACATGTACGTATATAATGAATGGAACGACCAGAGTAAGAAATGATTGCCAACCCGTGGCATCATGAAACTAACGCCCTAATACGTTTGTAAGAAATGGGGCATCCTGCAGTCAAGTTATACTTTATACACAGTAAGAACTCGACAACACAATTTAAGTACTGAAAACTGAAAAATAGTATTTTGGTCAGGCTGTTTGTATAAGGCCCGGGAGATAACTTGGTAATTTTTTGGGTGGGGATGTGCCATTTTCGATTTGAATTCAATACCCATATTTATATAAAAATTTCAATTTTCATGACCCATATTTATATATAATAGACATTTTTTATAACCCTATTTATATTCAGTAAACTGTATTAATTACAGGCGTATTATTTTCAGTTTGATTATTGATATATTATGGTACTAAGACTTAATTGTTGCCAAGTATAATTTGGGATGAAGATATTTTCTCACAGCTTATTGCTGATGCAGAATTTCATGGGGCATATCTATATATCAAAAAGTCAAAATGGACAAAACATGACCCATATTTATATGAGACCAGATTGTTTTTCAATGAAAACTTAAGCATACCCATTTTTATATAAAATTGTCTAAAAACTATACCCATTTTTATATAAATTTTCAAAAAAAAAAACCTACCCATATTTATGACACATCCACGTACACCTTTATATAGGAAGTTACTCCCCCTGGGTAGAAGGACACAATGGGCTGAAGATATACCCCCGTTTAGAGTAATGCTTTGATTGCTTTGGTTGCGAGTTCTTTATAAATACTGTTTAGACTATCAATTTCATGATGACATAAATATTTATAGCGCTTTATTATGGCAAGCCGTTTTTACATTTATTCTTCTTTATAGATATCTAATAAACTTTATGACATATCTTATAAAAAAAAAATTATAAGATATCTTATATTTTTTATAAGATATCTTATAAAATTTATGAGATATCTTATAAATTTTATAAGATTTCTTATGTACTCTATATAAGATATCTTTAAAAGAAAATGAGATATCTTCTTAAAACAATGTTTATAAGATATCTGATAAAGTTTATAAGATATCTCATAATGTTTATAAGATATCTTGTAAAATATATTAGATATCTTAAAAATTATTTTTTATAAGATATCTTATAAATTTATCAGATATCTTATAAAATTTATCAGATATCTTATAAACTTTATGAGATATCTTATAAAGAATATGAGTTATCTTATAAATTTTATGAGATATCTGTAAAGAGGCCTTATAAAAAAAAGATATCTTATAAAGTTTATAAGATATCCATATACTTTATAAGATATATTATTAAATATATAAGATATCTCATATAAATGGGAGTTTATAAGATATCTTATAAAAAACATATGAGATATCTGATAAAATATATAAGATATCTTATAAAACATATAAGATATCTTATAAAGTTTATTAGATATCTTATACAGATAAGAGATATCTTATATAAAATAATATATAAGATATCTTATAAAGTTTATAAGTATCTCTTAAATTTTTTGAGATATCTGATAAAAAACTAACTTATAAGATATCTCATAAAATATATAAGATATCTACTAAACTTATGAAAACGATCTTGAAAAATAGTCAACGCTTCTCTCACAAAGCGGTAATGGATCGTAAATAAATACAACGTATTTAAAACGATACTATACATAAAAAACTAATCAATAGGGTCTAGAAAATGTACACAACATTACCAATTGATGTTAAATAATTCAAAGGTTATAGATATTTCGGACATTCGTATGTCCTTCATCAGTATAATAAACAATTTTCAAACACAATAACGTAATAACCTGTAACACATACTAAACTTATGAGATATCTTATAAACGTTATAAGATATCTTATAAACTTTATAAGATATCTTACTCGTTTCATAAGATATCTTATAATTTTTTTATATAAGATATATACTAATCTTGATAAGATATCTTTTAAACTTTATGAGATATCTTATATGTTTTATAAGATATCTTATACGTTTTATAAGATATCTTATTTATTTTATAAGATATCTCATGTTTTATAAGATATCTTATAAACTCCCATTTATATGAGATATCTTAATATGAGATATCTTATAAATTTTATGAGATATCTTTAAAGAGGAATAAATATAAATATGGCGTGCCATACTTTATGAGAATCCACTGAGGACCCTAGTGTCGAAGGCGATTTAACAGTTACATGTATGTCGTTACTAATAAAAGAAAATCAGCTGTATTACAGCTGATTTTCTTTTATTAGTAACGAACACAATATTCTTGATCTAAATCTGTACATTCTAAACAGAAGGTGAAAACCTGGTTTAACCTCTATTTCTTTTGAAATTAATGTACGAAGTCAGGACCATTGGATCTTTAATTTGTCTGATAATTCTGCCTAGTTTTGTCTTTTCTCACAAACAAAAGCGCTATAAATAATTTTGACTTCTGGCATCAGGTAACAATTTTTTTTCTTATTGTTACTTTTCAAGTTAAATCCAGGTAACCCTAGCCAGTTTGATATAAGAAAGTCACCAATTAAATCAGAATTGTTCAGTGAAAGGACATCATCAATATAACGGAGCATGAAGTTAAAAGAGAGAGAGGGAGCTAGTCCAAGATCTTTTTGTCTAGAAGTGATTTTAAGAAGTCTGCTTTATATGAATGAAGAAACTAATCAGCAAGCAAAGGTGCACAATTAGTGCCGATTGGAATCCCTATTATTTGATGAAAAACACGTCAAACACGTCTACCATGACTTCCAAATATATCATTTTAGGTTTTTTCCCCTGTGAAGTTTATATGCAATTTTAATTAATTTCTATCAAGGCGCTAAAAGTTACGTTCCGGAAACCAATACGCAATACGCACGGACGAAAAGCGACTTCTCTATTCCAAATAATTCCTGGGTGGGATAGAAATGTCAACCATTTTATTGCCAAGGGCAAGTAATTTATCAACTTAAATCTTCTACATATTTTGTTTGTTCTTAATCCAGAAAAGTGGAACGGACTTGAACCATTCTTTTGTAAGTGGTCATCCATGCGGAAAATATAGGTCACAGCCATCATCTGAAGCATGCATTGTGCTTAGCATTACTAGGTGCACCAACCATACCAATATCCTTGAGGTGGCACTTGTCAGTAAGCGTGTATGGACCTTAACCATTCTTCTTTAAGTGGGTGCAGACACAGACGGCTGGGGTATCACATAAGCCCCCCTCACTTTCGTCAGGTGAGCTAAAAATCAGAACCCTCATCTTTAATTCTTTTGCCCTGAAGGATAACCATATCAAAATTTTATTTAATCTGTTGTGTATACCTAGTTACAGAGAATCAACATTTTATTGAGTTTTCAATGCAACAGATGATGTACTAATAAGATAAGAAACAGCCAGCAGCCATTAACAAATGTTAAGAAATTTCACTTGTACTCCTAAATCCAAAATATGTTTGCAACTAAACTATATACAGAGGAAAATTATTTAAAAGTTTAAATGTCTAGACCGAGATAACTAATACGTTCAAAAGACATGCCCCAGGTTGACCATGTTAAACCTACTGCAACATAGAGATAAACCTGATGTTGGCAGCCCTATACATGTATATACTTTTGCTTGCTATGACTTGGGTTCACTATACATGTATATACTTTTGCTTGCTATGACTTGGGTTCACTATACATGTATATACTTTTGCTTGCTATGACTTGAGTTCACTATACATGTATATACTTTTGCTTGCTATGACTTGAGTTCACTATACATGTATATACTTTTGCTTGCTATGACTTGAGTTCACTATACATGTATATACTTTTGCTTGCTATGACTTGAGTTCACTATACATGTATATACTTTTGCTTGCTATGACTTGAGTTCACATTGATGATTGCTATTCAGATGTTTCTGTCTGTTTCTTCATGCTGTTCTCATTTGTGTTTAATTGCTTTCGGCTTTGCCATTTTAGGATGCACGATTGGTAAATCTCTGCCTCTATATAGGAAATAATGAAAGTATGAACATCTAAAATCAAGCAATATTTATTAATATATTATAATATAAAATTATCAACAACTTTAAATTCTACTTTTTCTACATCAACTACTTGTAAAATGCACTACAAAAACTACTATAAAACAATAATAACAAGAAATAAAAACAAGGCAAGTAAAAATAAAGAAAGAAGACTTTTTTCAATTTGTTATATGAAAGAGACTGCAATTACTTTATCATTAATAAACAAAGTACTGTGAAAGTTCTTTAATTCATGGCACCAAAAGACGATATTCCAAAAGTGCCATTCCGGATGTTAGAATAGGGGTCACGAGAGGTCAATGGGAGTAAAATGGCGGCTTTTTTTGAAGAGAGCACAGGGACTGAATTATTCTATCAATCTATTAAATGTGTTTTCTAATGGAAAACAATCAGACATGAAATGAATTAATTTGTTTCACTCTGATGGTCCTTTCAAACCAATTCATTTAGACTTAAATTATGAAATTTAAAAATAAAATTCCCTTTTTACGTGCAAATGACGTCGGCAATCATTTATCCAGTAATTTGAGGTAAGATTTCGACAATTACCAAAAAAATCGAAATTGGAAGATCGTCTATTCTCTTGGATTGGGAATAAAATGCATCTTTTAGTGGATTCAAATTCTTTTTTTTTCAATCAATGCAATTTTTATCAAATAAGGTTTGTTTGACATAAAAAAACTATACAATTAAGTACCCAATGAAATAAAATATCATCCTATTGGTTTTATAGAAAGTCGAACTTGAGATGTAGTCATGTGATCAAAGTCAAGTCAATGGAAACCGTAGATTATTTTAAGATTCATCATGCAAAAAAAAGTTGTACTATTCAAACAGACAGTAGGTACAGGGAAAATACACAATGCTACACAAGAATGCAGATGTAGCCATGTGATCATGTTCAAGACAATAGAAAAATACAGACTAAACGTAGATAGGCATTAAACTTTAATCTTAATGCCAAATGAAATATAAAAATATAACTTTCAATATACCAAAATTTAATGCCACAATATCACACTTTGCCATTTTAATATAATTTCATTTTGCCAATTTTAACTGAACCAAATAATTGCAAATGGACAAATCAAAATGTAAAATCTTATTGCTAATTTGCAACTTTAACTTGAATATTCTTATATACCGTTTGCCAAAAGTTAAGCATCACCCTAAAATTTTCAAATAAAGCAACTGTGCAATTGTTTAAACAATATATGTGTAAAGGGTTCATATTTCCAAATGATTTTTTTTGCATTTCATACACCTATCCATGACAAAATAAATGTCTTATATTTTTTTTATGTATGTTAAGTCATAAATTTCCAGACTGGAAAATGCATGATGCTTAGCTTATGGCAGACCGTATATATATATATAGCTTTAATAGCCATCTTAAAGTCATAACAATAACATCCAATTCTAAAAATGTAACTTAATTGCTAATTACATTTATTGTACTAAATGTAAATCATGTTATTGCAAAATTGACAGTTTCACTTTAATGACAATATTGCAAGGTTTGACAAAGTTTAACATCAGAAAATGAAAGAATACATATTATCAAATTTGACAATTACACTTCATCACACTTTTGCAAGCTTGATAATTTTACTTGATCATATCAATGCAAGCTTGTCAAAGTTTTTATTAATCACAATTATTATATTAAAAATTTACAACATTGGCAATGTAATTACAGTAAATCAAATTTTGATCTAATCACATTTTTTTGTAAGAATGACAATTTCATTTTATCAAGATTGGCAACTTTACTTTTTCACATCATTGCAAGCTTGCATTCTTACTTGTCACATAATCTTTGCATAATGGAATTATTGCAAGATAGGCAACTTTTATTTTACACATTACTTGTTTGAAACCTTGGTATCTCAACATTTTCAAAATTATTGCAAGCCTGCTATTTCAATATGATTATATTAAGCCGTCCTTTCTTTATTTAAAATAATTAAAATCTTAAATATCTGAAAGTTGTGTTAAACTTGATATAAGAACGTCTCTTTGACTAGTAGCCAAGGACAAAAACTGTAACTCGTAAAAAACTTAAACAAAATGTAAACAATTGTTGTGAAATCAATTAACAAGTAAATGTGACAAATAGACACAGCGCCTTCTATTGGAAAGGGATGGGCATAACACATCAAAAACATTATGCTCTTTGCCTTTTTTGGAGAGGGCATTCAAACATTCATGAGCCAAATTTAAAAGTAAAATTTGAAGGTTTTTTTTCCTTACAATGACAACACATTATTTCCAAACTTTTCCACATGAAAAAGAACTTTGAAAAAAATCCATTATCCTTCCTAAAAAACTTAACAAAACAAATTTACCCTGATAAACTTATGACATACATTAAATCTGAACTCATATCAATACTGTGTTGAATTAAACAAGTACAAACACGAAAAAAAACTATTTCTCTATACAAAACATCTGTTTCACATCAAAATTTAGAGAATACACACGAGTGGGATTGAGGACAAACCTTTCCTCCTTAGAATGCAAACGTCATAGATATGCATGGATAAATAAAATCAAAAATAACACATCAATCATTTAACTTACAAAAATGTATGGCACATCTAAATTAAAAATCAATTCAAACTGAATAATAAAATTAAATCATCTTTCATTTCAGCCTAATTTAGTTATTGCACAATACCTTTTGCTGAAAAAATAAAATTGTTAAATTTCTATGTCTTTAAATCAATGAGTGATTATTAATTATGGTTTAGTCCATTTAATTAATTATGGTACATTTCCACTGATATGGCTTTTTCAGGAGGCTAGGGTAATGAAAAATTAAACAATCTTGCAAGAATGAACTTTCTAATAACAATTACTTGGATTTTGATTACACAAGTATTCCTGAGATAAAAATTGAAGGATGTGTTCATAGGACATTCATACCCCTGTATCCTTAACAAGGAAGATTTTGACAGGTGTGAAATTCACTTCAGACAACTGGTTTGTCATATCTAGTCATCCTTCCGAATTTAAATCATTTCATTTGAAGGTTTCTGAGAAAAGCTTTATCTAACTTTTATCTAAATGGTATTTTTATGGTACAGAAAATCCTTTTTTTCACATCATAATATCAATAATAGGATTTTATAAATATGTTGTGTACAAGTTGCAACATGTTCAGATAAATTGTACAAGTTAAGTCAAAATAGGACATGGTTGTCTTTCATCAAGGACATGTAAACCCTAAGAAGAAATATGAGATTTTACACTTTTTATATTGAAAATCGGCATGTCAATTTTAAGAAATATTCACCTAAGTGTTTAATAAATAGTTCTATCAATGAAGTTTCAAACAAAACCATTTAAAGTGTTGTTGTTGAAATTTAAGACATCAATGTCAGGAAACTTATACATGTTATGCCATGATTATGCAATGGAAGTTCATAAAACTTCTTATGTTTAATAAACTCTATTGTGAGCCTTGTGATACACTTTTTCTTAAATAAAATTGTGTATAATAATGTAAACATTCAAAATATTTTTCTGTACGTGTGCAACATGTACAAAGTTGAAACTTGTACACAACAGATACTTTATTACTGCTCATCAAAATTCTAAGCTACCATAATTATTTTGTGCATGATTAAAAATGACAAAAATAGCTTCAGACCTGCATCCTTATGTTATATACATTAAAATAACGAAGCTTTAATACAAACTGACTAATGCTAGTACACAGACCTATAAGTTTATTTCTAGGGTTCAGAGGTCAATCTCATTTGCCTAAAACAATGCAGATGCAAGTACTTATTTCATTTGAACAAATTTCATAATGAAAATGTATTTGTTAAACAATTCTTAATTTTGAGAATTTGAATCTTTGCTGGTAAACTGCAAAAAATCTTCATATCTATGGATAATTCAACCCACTTAAACCCTGAAGTTCTTGCGCTTCCATAAAATGTACCTTGAAAGTTTTTCTTATTCAAACCACCATTGACCAAATTTTGTAAATTTTTATTTAATTTGATAGTCTACTGCAAAGGCTAGATTCATATTCATGAATAATCCTTATCCTAATATCTGCAAAAACTATAAAATTATTTCTCACTGAACAATTTAATGGACCTTCACAGTAATTCTAAATCACAACTAGCCAGCACTTGTATAGAACAACCATCTATGACCTTTGAACCCAGAAATTACCTTGAAAGAGCTTAAAAATATTACATATGACTTAAAATGTATTCCCCTTTTCAAGGAGATGGCATGCATTTCATTCTTTCAAATGCCTCTTTCTCCAAAGATTCACGATGATCTGGATGAGCAATTCTGATAAGTTCATAAGCTCGCTGGCGGATATTCTTCCCAAATAGATAAGCAATGCCGAATTCTGTAACAACATAATGGACATGAGCTCTGGTAGTTACAACACCACTTCCTGTGTAAAAAAGGAAGAAGAAATAGGTACCAAACAACATTAAATCTTTTATTTAATTAATCTACTCTCTTTAAGTCAAAGTACTGTACAAACCTACTTATTTTCATGGGGACAAATTTTTATGATTTTAGGGTTTAAGTGAAGTTCACAAGTAGTTAACTTACTCAAAGTTCTTTTATAATATCAAACTAATTTCCTACATGTACATATTGTATGTCATTGTCTTTTTATGGTTATTTAATTTTGAGTGTATAAAAATAAATACCACACAAAATTAGGTTACTCCTCTCTGTAGATAAATATTGTAAATAATTTAAGAAAGGATATGGAGTAAATGAACAAGAGACCACAACACATATGTTAACTCCAACTGCAATTAATTTTTATGAGCTGTAAGAATTGATTAAATCATACGTATTGTAATAACACTACTGTATTCTAACCAGAGAATTGATTAAATCATACGTATTGTAATAACACTACTGTATTCTAACCAGAGAATTGATTAAATCATATGTATTGTAATAACACTACTGTATTCTAACCAGAGAATTGATTAAATCATACGTATTGTAATAACACTACTGTATTCTAACCAGAGAATTGATTAAATCATACGTATTGTAATAACACTACTGTATTCTAACCAGAGAATTGATTAAATCATACGTATTGTAATAACACTACTGTATTCTAACCAGAGAATTGATTAAATCATACGTATTGTAATAACACTACTGTATTCTAACCAGAGAATTGATTAAATCATACGTATTGTAATAACACTACTGTATTCTAACCAGAGAATTGATTAAATCATACGTATTGTAATAACACTACTGTATTCTAACCAGAGAATTGATTAAATCATACGTATTGTAATAACACTACTGTATTCTAACCAGAGAATTGATTAAATCATACGTATTGTAATAACACTACTGTATTCTAACCAGAACCTCATGGTGGTTGGTCAGTGTCCCATGAAAACAATGTATCCTAACTATGACATATGTGTGTAATATGTGGACCACTGATTGCACATATATTTTGACTTTTTCTAATTAATGCAGGGGAAGCAGACCTTGAAATTTTTTTTTATAAACACCCATACTCATTGTATAACATACCAGGCGTTATTTCTAACAAAGCTGATCTGATCAGGATCATAGTTTTTTTTAGAGAAAGTGAAAACTAGAGGGTCCTTAGCAAACCATTGATGTGGCATACCTTGTTTCAGCATGTTGACAATTTTACTCTCTCCACGCTTGGTAACAGATGGCATGGCTATAATAGGCTTTCCTCTGCCGTCTAATCCTAAGGCTGCCCCTCGTATAAAATCAATCTGACCTCCAAACCCTGAGTACATCCGCTCACCAATGGAATCGGCACACACCTGACCTGTGAGGTCAACCTCAATACAGGAGTTGATGGCTGTAACCTTGGGGTTCTGGCAGATTACGGCTGTGCTGTTGGTAAATGCTACATCACACATTTCTAAAATAGTGAGGGGAAAATATGAGACATTATAAGACATCTATTTATTCCCCAAAATATTATTTTTGGCACAGGGAAGAATATTAAAGTCCTTTTAGAAATCATTTTCCAGACATGCTGACCCAAGAAATCTTTTAATTTTGCACTACAGCTAAAATAGGGATAAATTGAAGTTTTCCTTAGCTGATAGTACTTTAAAGCTCCCTCTATATTCAGTAGGTCACGCCGACCATGTATTGACTAAAGAGCTGTCTGGTATATAATACAAAATTTATAATTTTGGTCGTGGTCGATATCCTCGGTGCTGGATTTGGCTGCCTTGTTCGAACGTTTTGGTTTTGAGTACTTTTCGTTTTCAACTGTTTGGGATTTTGACCTTCCAATGTTTTGGTTTAAATGCTACTGATGAGAGGTTACTCCTTGAAATATCGATATATAGCATATCCAAATTAACCGTTTATACCCGCGTTTTGGTATTTGTAATTTTATAATGAACTGATTTCAAATCATCAAATAATCTCAGTTGAACTTAACAGAAATTTTCCATGGACATTGTTGATTTCCATTTTTGAGCTGCAACAACTATGATTCATACAGACTTGAGTTTTGTCAAATCCACAAATTAAAGTACTTTCACAGTAAAACAGCATCAAATCATTATACGTCTGCTATTATTTTGCGGTACTATTTAAATGTAAAATTTTGCTATGATCTTACGTTGATTTACACAAAATGCATATCCCAAAGTACCTTTTTATAAATTTTTCATTGACCATGAATGCAGCAAATATGAGTACTGGTAGATGCCCAAAGTTACTATGTTTGCAGTAAACTAATTAAGACAGAAAGTACTTACCTACAAATGGATTATTGTCCATAAAATCATACAATTTTTTTGTTCCTACAGCAAAGCTACTAATGATTGTCCCAGTTTCTATATTTTTCTTGGCATTGGTGATGTTTCCATTCTGTACAAGTTCCACAACTCCATCACTAAACATTTCAGAATGGACGCCCAAATCTTTATGGCTTGTCAGCTTGGATAAGACAGCATCAGGGATGGATCCTATACCTAAATAAAATCACAAAAAAAGTTTTTAAATCTAGATCAATTGATGACTAGAAAAGCATTGTAATGCAGAGAAAAAAAATGAAGTTGAAGACGTAACCCTCTTGACAACATTAACTCCAGATGGACTATCACTTCTATCCTGATAATGTCTCACAAACCTGTTGTGATTTAATTGTGTTACATGTACATGTACAACCAGATCCTAAGATCCCAATGGAATAGCGAGGTTTGATGCCATGCAACCTGGTTTGGCTCTGAAACGTGTTTTGTCTATCAGAAGCACTTTATCCAAACAACTGAGGAAGCCTAACACTATATGATCATATAGAGCATGAAGGAATAATATCAAGTTTAATGGGGTAAATTATGCTCCAACTCAATTACTGTATGGTGAAATTTATCTTATGTCTCATAAATTATCTATTCATGCAGGACATTACCCATTTGTAAGGTAGCACCATCTTCTACAAGATTCTCAGCGATAAGTTTTCCGATTTCTTCTTCCTCAGGGGATGGTTTCCCTTTGCTCAATTCATGGAGAGGACAATCCTCTTCCACAATAGCATCGATATGTGATTCATGGATGATACCATCTCCTATCGTTCTGGGGATGTGCTTATTGGCAAGTGCTAAAAGTAATTGATACATCATTGAAGACATCAATGTCAAACTACCAAATTGCTGACCCATGGCCATTATACAGACAAACAAAATAATATTACATACATGTATATAACTGTTAAGAGGCTTTCCATGTAGAAATCAGGCAAAAGCCTACAGAATCTGGCACATGAAAAATTTTATTCCAGCAGATTTATTGTTGGACTCATATGATAAAACCACAAGAGTTAACACTAAAGTATGTGTCGCCTGCCGGCACCATCGGTATATATAGTTAAAAAAAAAACGGAAAAGCAAGGTCAAAGTCAAAAGATGAGGACACAAATATTCTAAGCTACTACTGTGGCATATGCATACCAAGTTTCATTAACCTATAGCTAGGACTTATAGCTCTTGAGATAAATATATATGGAGGTGCTCGCAAAATTTTACCATTGCTATTATATGTATTGAAAATTGTCAAAGTCACTCCACCGGATAATCAAGGTCAAGGTCAAAAGATGGGGATGCAACTGTGCTACGCTACTACTGGGGCACATGCATACCATGTTTCATCAACCTAGGACTTATAGTTCTTGAGTTATGGAGGTGCTCATAAAACTTTTCCAAAAAGTTAACGCCGCTGTCGCCGGTAAAGTAACACCTATGTTTCGCTCTGCTTCGCAGGTGGGACAAAAATCACTAGGATTTGTTTGAGAGCATAATGGATGACTTGTGATTCAGCCTTAAAGTTCATGAACAAAGCAACCAAATTTTGCAAATATGCAAGATCTAGAGTTATCTCCCTTTTCTGCATTATTTTCAATGCATTCTTATACATGTTATAAATTATATCTAAGTTATCAGATAACTTCAAAAAAACAAAAATCTTCATTTGTTTTGGGGAATGGATGTTAACCTGATGTGAAATAAATGAAATTATTTGAAAAAACAAAATTTGTTTGGGATTTGCTTGGACAGCCTCTTTAAGGTGGGACGATACCAAATGATGGCGTAAAATTTTTTAAAAATATTTTGCCTACTGAAAGATCTTAGTATGGTGAATTCAAATATCTTATTTATTATAGGGGTCACCGTTCATTTTTTATAGGTTTTTCCGCTTTGAAATATGGGAAAATAATGCTAAGTTTACTTAGATTAATAGTAAAAGTCGAAGATTTGTAGGTACGAATATGCTTGTGATGTACACATGATCATCTCTAACAAATTTTTTTCTGGCCAAAAACTAACATAAAATTCCTGAGTTAATTAGGAATCTTTTGGTGTATAGAAAAATAGGGGTCACCGTTTTTTCCTTTGTTTCTTTAACGTCACGTCAAATTCCATCACGTCGTATAAAACATCGTATAGAAATAACAAGCACAATTTTACGTTTTGAGTAATTGATATAATATTGGCTGACCATTCAACTTATAAAACGATTTCAGACTGAATATGGTTAAGTATTTATGAGTTAAGAATATAGAAATGATAAATATTTATTTAGACAAGTATTTGAATAGTCGTTCAACTATCTTCTTCTGTTTTGTGACTCTTGGTTTTCCGTCAATCTCCTTCTTCAAAATAACAAACAGTCCATCAAAGCCCTGTCTTTCACATGCACACTTCAAATGTGCAAGTGTCAAACCACTAGACGCTGCCTTTTCACACATTTGCTTTGTCATGACTTTTTCTCTTATTACACCATTGAAAGTGGCAAGATTCTGTTTCTTTAATCTCGACTGACTCAGAATAGACAAAACATCATCCGTTTTGAAACTGCAAGGAAGAAGTTCATCAACCGTTACCTGCAAACTATCAGTTAACTTTTTAAGAATAACTACATCATCTTTTGCATTATGTGCGTCATAGTTTTCTTTTAAGAGATCGGCTGCTAAAGACCCTTGTGAATAAGACTGTCTTTGTGGAATCTTTCTTTTGAACAATGGTAACATATCTGCAAAGCCTATTACTTTCTGCTTGAACTCTTCTAATAATTTTGTTCTATTAAGATTGTTAACTAAAACTATTGAATCGAATCGTTTGCAATTATGAGCTACCAAGAGTGTTTTATGCGGAATCCAGTTAATAAATCCTTCGAGAACTGTTTTCAGCGGTTCTGTTCCAATAGGTTCTCCTTTATAAAATAGCCGGCTACCCGTACTGTAAAGGTGGGTTACTTCGGCAGCCTTAGGGTGTATCGGACCGGTTGGTAAACTATACTTATTGAACATTTTTTTATCAGAAGAAGCTGCCAGCTGAACTATTTCTGTGTCATTTCCTGAAAAAGAGTTATCAGTATTCTCTGTATTATGGTCATTATTATTATCTCCCTTGAAAAATGTAGACTAAACTTTTATTATTATTCTTTCATTAAAGATGACTTATTTTATTTAATTAAACAAAAAAATTACAATCGGTAATATTAATTAGATTCAAACATTTTTTTTTATAGATATCTATAATAAATTTGCAATTATTGTTGAATAAAGACACTTTATAAGTAAAGGAAAAAATATAGTTCTTGAATTTGCAGGTGCCCGTTATACGTAGCGGATTTCGCACATGCGTAATTTAAAATTCATGGCCAAATTATTTACAATATCTTTAATGTAAAATTACACCCAATAGGGTCAGGCAATACAATCTAGAAAATAAAATTTAACACAATATTGATCAATACTACTTACCAAATCCAGTGGTTTCCAGGTCAAAGGTTACTATGGCGATTTGGTCTGATCCTTCCATACCATTGATAGGCTTTAATTGAATGGGGTCGGGTATCGCGGTGATGTCGACATTGTCTCCGGTTGGTCCCATGGCAATACCAGACTCGTATGTCGGCCCTTCTTTAGTTTCTGCGCACAGCTGCTTAGTCTGGATCTCTATATTTTTCTTCTTACGCATCAACTTCACTTCTGGTAATTTCTGCATTTCTTTCTTACGTTTCCGCTTTTCGTCCAATTGTTTATTTCTTCTTGTTGTTATTTTTCCGGGTGAAAGTCCTTTGATGTTGTTTACCTGGATAAAGTAAAAAAATACTTCGTTCAATAAGAATACTAGTAGTCTAACATTTTTTTTTATTATATTAGTTTTACGGTCCGCACCCTTTAGTTTTTATTTAGTCCGTTCGATTGCCCATCCGTCAACGATTTCTTGTGAACACTAAAACTGAAAAACAACTATTGACGGTACAGTTTTGAAATTGGTACAGTTGCTTTGCAGATATCATGACGAGCAAAGTAAACTTTCATGCATATCGGTGAAATATAGAATTTAATGTAATTCTAGGCCATTACATATATGCGAAAGATGTACAATTATGAGTGTAGTCCGAGTAGTAGAAGTTCTATATTGTCATATCAGCTGGAACTTAGTAAAAATGTGGCGTACGTTATTATGATACTTTGATATTGCAGTTTTAAAATGTAGTATGTTTTTTTTGTATACAGTTGCAATACATTGATTTGAATTTATTATCATACTAAAAGATTGTTACCTCAGATATACATGTATATTGTCGACCAATATTCTTTTGAGATACTCCTGCTGCCACTCTGAAGTTTAGCGATTCTGACCCTCTGAAATGCTTCCATTTAGGCACTTTGGTTGATATGATTTGATTGAGCGATTCATTTCCCTGAGAACTTCCATAACACACGAGTTTATCAGATTTTTCAGCGAACTTTTGAAAAGTTTTTTCAAGCTCTTTTCTCAGGCTGTCGTCGGATAAATCAAATCCTCCAGGTAAATCAGTATGTTTATATCCATCAGGATCACGTAAGTATCCACACCAAGATCCATTGCAGTTCTCATGATTTCCAAAAGCATCAGGCACGATAGAAGTTAGAGTCTTCTCTAAATCGGCTGAATTTTCTTTGTTCTGTGATATTGCAAAGGAAGCACATTTGACAAATTAATTGATGACCGAGACGCTTAGCATTTTTTGGTCTTTTTTGAGTTCAAACAAAGAATTTGACAACGTTTTCTTCATGTGATTTTTATCACTCTTTTTCTGAATTTCAGGATCAACACAGGTCTTTATTCTGTTGATTGTTGTGCTATCCTCGTCCATGGTTATATACTCTATACGGTACCCAAGATTCATTATATTGGAAGTTAAATCAGTTGCAATCGCAGCTTCCATCGACTTAGCACTTCCTGCAAAATTTTTTCGACAGTCGTGATCCGACGTATTTTTGGAAAACAAACATTTTCGACAATCCGTGGATTTCACACCATAACCAGTACATTTACCAGACTTTTCTCCAATAAATGTTCCATGCCCTGAAAAAAACGTAGAAAAGACCCTTATTACACATAAAAAATAGGGCTTCAATCTTAAGAAAACATTACTAGGCCTTTATTGTACCCCTTATTGTTTACTGAAATATGTCTACGTAGTTTAAAATAATCTTATATTTTTTTCTAAAGGAAGACGATCAGAAAATGCAGGGAACAGATGTGTGTGTGTGTGTGTGTGTGCGTGCGTCTGGCAGTATTTTTATTGAAAATAATGATATTTGTAAATTTATGTACCTGTGCGACTATTGTACGATCGCCCACTTCCTCTATTTTGCCATGCACCATCATACGACACTGATATCTTCTGTATCTGCTCATCTGGCTCATCTTCTTCAGTTGATGCTTCATTAGCCCTATATATACAAATAAATGTGAATTTTTGTTTAAACTTATCGGTATTCTTTTTTGGCTTGGAAGAAAATTCTACATGAATTTTTAAAAGACATGTATTTTGAAAAATTAACTTTGGGTCTTTTTAGTATATATTCATAATTTATACCGGTATATCAAATTATAAAAGTTTATTCGGGAATGAAATAGTTTTCTTACATGATAAGCTCTTGTTGAATAGCTGCCTCACACGTATCTGCTGCCTTCTGTTCAACTGCCTTTCCTATTTCCCTTTCCCTACTTTTCAGAGCCCTGACTGTAATTGGTGGAATATTCAGAACTGTTAAAAAGCTTGCAACTTGCTCAGGTCCTAATCCACAATGTATCATAGCTAAAAAAACATGAAACTTTGTTTACGTATTTTAGACGAAAATATATCTAGGAATCGGGGTACTTTGTCAGGTCATCGCGCAATATCATAATATAATAATGTAATTTGAATTGCTAAAACATGCATGCATATTCCCATACACGAAATTATTTTACTTTAAGACAGTGATTACCTATACATTATAAGCACTTTAAGATTGTAATATTTATCAAAAGAATTTAGATGCATGTAACACTTAGTTGACTTTCTGCAATGCGACAAAGGTTTAGGGTGTTGCTTTATTCATCAACACTACACAGTTGATATATATCGAGTTATAACGCAATCATGATTCATCTAAAAAAAATAAAAGAAAGGAGTACCAATTTGAAAAGGCTAAGACAAAATCAGTAGCCAGAAACGATTAGGAAAAAAAGAGGAATCGCCTAAGATTTACAATATACATATATACATGAAACTTGTTGCAATCAGCAAAGGGAAATATCGGAATTGGTTATGATTAGTGAATCTTCTAATTTTGGATAAATAGAGTTAATTATTTTTATATCTTTTTTTATAGTATGTCTTACCTAAAGCAACTTTGGTATTAATATCAAATATCCTCATGCCTTTTCCTGTTTTTTCGGGGTCCCGATGCTGTTTCCCTGTGTATACTAGATTTATATGGCTACACGATCTACATTTGATTTTCAACAAGCTGCCAAGTCCGTGTTGAATTTCATCTTCACAATCTATAAGGTGCAATGGATTTTTTTGACATTTTTGACATTCAGACAATTGTGAGGCCAGCACCGACAGTTCTACAATTCTTCTACCGTCCGTCCATTTCACGTCATTCCTTTCAGTCTGGACCTCTTTCTCTGTTTGTGTGTCATCCGGACATGGTTCGTCTGTTGTTTTTCCAGGTTCTGCAGTGACTAAATCATTTTGTATATCCTCTTTTCTGCGATAATAAAATCTTCCGCTGCCTTTCTTTCGCACTCGCTCTTTTTCAGCCATATTGATATTTCAAAATGACTGTTTCTCCGTCTGGTATTATGACGTTCTTTCATGCGGTATTTCCCGAACTTTTTTTTTTGTTCGTGTGTATTTTTTTGGTGTCTTTATTTCAAAAACGTTTTTATAATCAGATTGTTTCTTCTTTTGAACCGTCACCTGTTTTTTCGTGTTTTTTTTTTTTCGTAAAAGAGTTGTTCAGTTTGCGCTTGTAAATAATCTTATGCAGATTTAAGTTTTTGATTAATAGTTTACGCTTCATCTTTCTATTACTTAATTTTGCTCTCTAGTATGGATTTTTAAAAATAATGCATGTAGTTTGTTGTGTATATGTCATGTGCAATGTCTATGTGGTATTTGTCTTTGAAAAAGAGCAAAACAAACACAAAACAAAACAATAAACGTAATTAGCTATTTATTACATTACTTAATGTTAGTCCTTTGTTTTACTCAAAAGCAGACTTTGGGGGTTGAAATTTTATCATGTTTATTATGACTGTTTTTTGTTTAAAGATAACTAGCGCAGGATTGATAACTCTTGACGTAACGTCATTTGGTAACGTCCCACCTTAATAATCAATTGAGTTGCAAAAATGATATCCACATTGGTCTAATGCAAACATATGTATGTGTATGTGTGTTTAAAACTTTGATGGCTTTGGTTTATGTGTACTGGCCAACATGGTTTCATTATTATCTGTGGGTACCCATTTTTCTTGGTTTCAAATTGATTTCTTGTAGCAATATTTGCAACTTACAAAATAAAATTTTGAACATTTTCATAGGAACCATAAGCACTCATTCCAAACAAAACAATTGATACTTTGAGCAATCTCTCAAAAGTCAAAAGGATACACATGCTTCATATTGAACTTATCTTGTAATAAACACAAGACCAATTATCACCCTAGAATAATGAAATATATACACCCTTAAACTTATTTTTCTAAGGGTATTCTGTGCATTCATTTATTTTTGTCGGTACCAATTTTCCTGGTTAAATTGAAATTTATAAGTTCATGGATTCTTAAATTCATGGTTCTGAAGTCTGCAGCATACAGATGATCTGATCAATGTTAAATATCCTTTTTTTGGGTATCAAATTTCATTGGTCAACACCAACCATGAAAATTGATACCCAACAAATAATAATGAAATCACAGTACTTTACCAATGATATATTTGGCATTCTGGACAGCTGCCCTTGTACAATCGACACTTGGTCCCAAAGAACAGAACCCATGCTTGTCAGGCGGAGACACAGATATCAATGCTACGTCCAGTGAGATCTTGTTCATTCGGAATAAACGTGGAATCTCACACAGGAAAATTGGCATTATGTCAGCTCGACCTTCACTCACAGCTTTTCTAGCATTGGCTGCCAGGAAAAGAGAATTGGATCGGAAAATTCCTGAAATAGAATTTGAAAGATTAGAAATTTTATTTATAGGCTACATGAACATCCTCTATTTTTTGTTTGAAGGCTGTTCAAGTAATGTTAATATAATACATGAGGAAAAGAGTATACTGTAAAAGAGGAAATTTTCGTGAGGATAATGTTTTCGCTAATTTCACGGCCATAACAAATTGGCGAAATTATCCCCTCGCGTAAATTACATATAGAAGGACCCAATATATATTCCATGATCTTATAAAACGCGAAACTAAAAAAACCTCGCGAATGCATTTTGGTACTAAAAACCCGAAATTTAAACCATATGAAATTATCCCTTTTTACAGTATTTACATGCATTGTTGTTTTTATGGGTTTATGGATTAAAATGTATTTTTAATTGCACTGATAAACATACATTTGTACATGTAATGATTGAAATATTCATAGTGGTGACTGAGGGTCTCCAAATCCCTTTAAAAATCAAAAGGAAACAATGCCAAGATAGTAATGCACATATTGCTCTTCTTTTGTAGACATCACATAAAAATGATAAAAACCTTCATATTCAGGACGATTATAAGTTCCTGGCCCTTCAGTATGTATATGTAACAATTCAACGTTACGAAGTCCAGCTTTCTTTCCATGCTTTGCCATGGCATCAATAAGAGGAACAGGTGTGGCAGCAGCTCCATGGATGAACACTCTAAAACCTACAAAAGTATATGTAAATGTTAAACATGAAATTTTACGGGTATTCACATTACATTTGTAACTAACTCAAGTTCACATCTCAACAAAAGCAAACCAATACTAGAGGCTCCCAGGAGCCTGAATCGCTCACCTGATCTCTTATGCCAAAGTTTGAATAAATTTCACAAACTTTCAAGTATACAAAGTTGCAAAACAATCCTTTCAGTGGTTTCAGAGGAGATTTTTGAATCAGTTTAAATTAATAGAAAAAACAGTTAAAGGGCAATAACTACTGTAAGGACCTTTTGATGCTGAACAAAAAAATTTGCTTCCGATTTTCTCTATCTCTTATACTTTTTGAGTTATAAGCCAAAAACAATGGTCTGACCCCCCTGTTCTATTTTTAGCAACGGCGGCCATCTTGGTTGGTCGACATGAATATAATTCACAAACTTGGTAGAGAACATCCTAAAGATCATGTATACCAAGTATCAATGCAATCCCTTCAGTGGTTTCAGAGAAGAAGATCTTTGAAGAAAAGTTAACGGACGGACGACGGACGACGGACGACAGACGAGGGACGACGGACGACGGACGCTTAACGATGACAATAGCTCACATGACCCTTCGGGTCAGGTGAGCTAATAAAACTAGAACAATGAAGAAAAATAGGGCATCTAATGGGACATTATATGATACCCTGCCACGATATTCAACAATAGTTAATTATATTTGTATAATACATGTATACTGTATATACTAAATACATATATATAGAGACTGAAAAGAAATGAGATACATGTATACATGTATTTAGACCAATTAATTCCATCATTTTCAAATTTGGAAAATTTACAAAGTAGCAAATCTTCAATAATTTTTTTCAGATCATCTTGAAAACTAAACTTGACCTATATTTAATTGTACTCAACAGCCGTGCAAAATATCATTCAAATCCTTTGACGTATTTTCAAGTTATCATTGGGAAACCTACAGGGGATGGACAGATACCAAAAAAACTGAGGGTATAACATAATACCTCGGTACATCGTGTGGCGAGGTATAAAAATTTGCACTGTCAGTAAGCTACATTTTGTACATTTCATTGAGGATACTAGCCCAAAGTTTGAATTGTTTCATGTCTTACTGAACCCCTTCAGAACTAAACAATTTAATCAGTGCTCATTCTTAACCGGTTGAATTGCCTGAAGTCTGATCGGAGACTGCTTAATATTCATTCTGGCTGAATTTTTGTGAGCTTTCCATTGTTCTGGCTTATAATTTGAATTCGTTTTTGGAAATTTTCAAAGGAAAGGATATATTGTTACTGCAGTTTGTAGCTCTTTATGGTCCACCGGGTGCAACTCAGAAAATTTCTAAATTTTATGATCATCAAGAGCTACAGAATTGCACCTAAGGAAAAGAATGTTGATCTTATCAGTAAACTAGAAATTGGTAAGGCCACAATGTGCCAAAGATTAGTCCTTTGGGACTTTTAGAAGCCCCGCAGCAGCGCTAAGCTTGTCGGTAAAAGTCCACTAAAGAGCGCCCAGAAACCTGACATCGGGTTCAGGCTGCTTTGCCCACAAAGCGACTGGGATGTGTGCCCCAGGTGGTTGAATGGGGCAGCCCTGACATCGAGAGATGCAGGGTCGTCAGGCGATAATGCTGAAAACCTGACTGAAAACCATAGTGGTGCACCGTGTTGGGAAAAATGTCACGTTCCTCGCACGTTAAAGAACCCTGCTGCAGGTCTCGGTAAGAGTAGGACCCGTAGGATCCCCATGCAGGAGGCAAAATTTCCAGTCCCTACCCATCACTCCCTTTTCCAGTGGCAGTCAAAACTCGTTTAAATTGTCACGACTTAATGATCTTTTTTCCGTATGATCGATGGTACATTCACTTTATGGGTGTCAGTGGGGTATTTTTGCGCGCTCACTAAGGCTCTTCATTGATGAGTGTGTAACGGGGTTGCCCCCCTTCGTACATTAATTAGTAGATTTAAATAGCCAGCCTTTATCCCTGAACAAGGGAAGTACTTCTTTGGTTCAGAGGTAGAGCGCCTGACTGTAAACCTAGAGGTCCCGGGATCGAATCCCGCTCAGGATATGTCGATTTTGTGAAGTAATTCATGCTCTCCGGTTACATTGGCGCCCAACTAAAAAACCCACGATGGTTAGAACAGGAAAACTAGCCAGGGCTAGTTGTGTTAAGAGTCATACATGAAGGTATGATGACTCTTGAGGAGGGGGAAGTGTAACGGGGTTGCCCCCCTTCGTACATTAATTAGTAGATTTAAATAGCCAGCCTTTATCCCTGAACAAGGGAAGTACTTCTTTGGTTCAGAAGTAGAGCGCCTGACTGTAAACCTAGAGGTCCCGCTCAGGATATGTCGATTTTGTGAAGTAATTCATGCTCTCCGGTTACAAGTGATATAGGCATAGCCATTTGAAATGTTTCGATTTATGTCACTAATTCGTGAAGCTTTATTCTATTCACGAGTCACATAGAATTTCTATAATTTGTATGCAGAAATATATATGTTTGTGAAGATTTACATGATTTAGGATCATTTAGGGCGGGAAGTTTTAATTTAGGGGCGGGAACTGGGAGCTGTGGGGGCGGGAACCGGGAGTTGATGACCCCCCTGTCCCGCCCCTCAGAAAGGCTTACATTTAAAACAAAAATTATCAAAAAGCAAGATGTGCTTACATGTAGTTATGTATGTGGACTAGTTCTAGGTCAAAGACAAGGACATTGACCTTGTAAATTAGACAAAGTGCACGTCATGTATCCATTCTATAAAATTTACAAGAACCATTAATAAATTACCCGACTGAATAACTTGAACTGCTTCTTCACATGTTTTCCTCAGTGCACTCCTGTCTGGTAATGGATGAAAGGGCTCAGGTGAATAGAGATAATAACTCCTGGTGCATTTTGGAACTTTGCTGCAATGTTTTACGAGTGAAATGGAACGCAGCGAGCCTGACATTTTTATAATTATTATAATGCAACTAGTTTAAAGTACTTATTTGATAATCAACCTCTACGTTTCATGTGCATTGTTATTTTTATACAAAATCTCCTTCAAAAGTCAATGTTGACATTCCTTGATTGATTGCGCTAGAGTTGTCTTTCTTGGTTTATGTTTTTATTTTTGGGGGAATTTACTAAAAAAGTGAATCTGTAATCCCGGTAAAGTAACATTATGATGGAATTCTCATGGTGATCATTACTATATATATGAAACAACAAGCTACTTATAAGTGTACATCTATATCTACATAATACATCTAAACATCAATATATTGATGAAACTAGAAGGCACATGTCAGGGTCTGGGAAAGGAAATTTAGTAATCATATGTATACAATTTATAAAAACAAAATTTGTTACATTTAAAAAAAAAAAAAATGTGTATTGCGTCTCGTCTGCGTAGCCGGGAGGTAGACATGGGTATGGTTTACCGAGGGTGGATATCTATTAATGTTAACGTTTCAAATTGGCACAAAAATGCTAATTAACACAGGGTTAAATTATGTTGCTCATATCGGTTGCTGTCTTCATTCAAGAAATCTTAGGGAAGACATCATGCACTCTTCGACAACTATTCAAACAGATCGATATCTTATATCGATTACATCCGTTATCTAATGCACAATTGTCTTATCTAATGTTTAGGTTGTAACCGGCTCCCTACTGTTCAGATAACAGCGGGGTACCAGCCTAATCTAATGTTCTTTTTAGGTTTAAAGTTGTCTCGTGGCAATTTCTTACTTTCATAACTTTGGAATATAATCATAACTTCTGCATACAAAAAAAAATAGAACACATTTCCCCAAAAAAGATACATATTCAGGCCAGAAAAAGGTACCATATGCAAGGTCTAAAGCTAAATTATGGCTTCCTTGTTAAAAGCAGATCGAAAGCCTTTTCTCAGTGAATATACGAAAATTGAATACAAAAAAATCCACATTGTAGAAAGCCAACAAAATCTTTCAAAATAATCATTGATCGCTGCTCAATTTCCCGTAATTGAACCAAACTACCAAATCAGCATATACATCCTCTTGACGAATAACATATAGATGGTCAGCATAAAATTGAGCTTAACTTGATGAGAGAATTTTACCTCTCGCTCATGGGAAAAGCATTTTGACATTTCGCTTTATTTTGACCAGTGAATCGTTCTCACTTGTAAAGTTAGTGACATCATGTAAGTTAACTGATCGTTGTCACTTGTATAGCTAGTGACAATATGTAAGTTAACTGATCGTTGTCACTTGTATAGCTAGTGACAATATGTAAGTTAACTGATCGTTCTCACTTGTATAGCTAGTGACAATATGTAAGTTAACTGATCGTTGTCACTTGTATAGCTAGTGACAATATGTAAGTTAACTGATCGTTGTCACTTGTATAGCTAGTGACAATATGTAAGTTAACTGATCGTTCTCACTTGTATAGCTAGTGATAAAATGACAGTTAACTGATCGTTGTCACTTGTATAGCTAGTGCCAATATGTAAGTTAACTGATCGATCTCACTTGTATAGCTAGCATGACATTATTTAAGTTAACTGATCGTTCTCTCTTGTAACATGTGTAATGCTAGTGACAATATGTAAGTTAACTAACTGATCGTTGTCACTTGTATAGCTAGTGACATTATTTAAGTTAACTGATCGTTCTCTCTTGTAACATGTGTAATGCTAGTGACAATAGGTAATAACTGATGGTTCTCACTTGTATAGCAAGTGACAATAGGTAATAACTGATGGTTCTCACTTGTATAGCTAGTGACAATAGGTAATAACTGATGGTTCTCACTTGTATAGCTAGTGACAATAGGTAATAACTGATGGTTCTCACTTGTATAGCTAGTGACAATAGGTAATAACTGATGGTTCTCACTTGTATAGCAAGTGACAATAGGTAATAACTGATGGTTCTCACTTGTATAGCTAGTGACAATAGGTAATAACTGATGGTTCTCACTTGTATAGCTAGTGACAATAGGTAATAACTGATAGTTGTCACTTGTACAATATGTAAGTTAACTAATCGTTCTCACTAGTATAGCTAGTGACAATATGCAAGTTAACTGATCGTGGTCACAGAGCTTGCAGGATGTACAACGAATTTCTTGATAAACTGTCAAATCTGACAGAACAATTTTGATGAAACAAAAAATGCCAATAATGACTAATAAAACTTCCAATGTGGTATCCTGGAGAACAGGCTGTGTTTCATCAGAAACTACGGAGTGTGCTCATTGACGTCACAAATTCGAAGTTTCCGGATCACCTGAGGTCACTCTTATTTCGACTAGAGTTCACGTTGTTAATGGTTGTTTAGTTGTTATATGGGTTTTTTGTTCGTTGTCATGGTTGTGTAGGTTCTTTCATTGTGATGATTTTTTGTCTCCTGATTTTGTCACTTTTGCTTCCTTTCTATCGCTCTCATATACGTACAGATATGTAGTTTTGGTTTTATCGTCCTTGGCAGACGAGATCTACACTATTGCGGTAAACTGATTGATCATGTTATAACAGACAGACATTGCTTACTCTTCTGGAGCATCAGATCACAGGGACTTGCTCCCCTGTATCAATATTTTGTTAGAGTCAATATGAGTTTTTTTTTTGGTACCGCACATCGACTAGCAATTAAAATATTAATAGAGGGGAGCAAGTCGATCCCTGTTTTTTTTGTACCGCACATTGACTCTAACAATTAAAATATTGATAGAGGGGAGCAAGTCCCTATGTTTTTGTACCGCACATTGACTATAACAATATAAATATTTATAGAGGGGAGCAAGTCCCTGTGTTTTTTTTGTACCACACATTGACTGTAACAATTAAAATATTGATAGAGGTGAGCAAGTCCCCGTGATCAGATTTAACTCTCTACATACGGGAGATTGCATAAATTGTTGGTTGCTGTTAAGTTATTTTATGTGACTGTGTTTTAATTGTTATACGTTGTGCGTTTTCTTTTGGTGATCTTTTTCGTATGCTGTTTTTGTCCGGGCATTTCGGACTTTTGAGATTTATGCCTCATTGGTATTTCTTTGTTCCTTTCCATTAAATACTTTATGTTGCAATGATATTGTCACGTTAGAGCTGTTATACAAACATTGAACCCCTTTTAAAATGATTCGATAAATATGCCAATTAGGTGACATGATGAAATGAAAATTACAACAGAGCTCAAGCAAATCAATTTGCTGCACCTGACGCGCGTATTTCGTCTATTTTACTGGTCAGTAAAATCTTGTCACCGAAATCGACCACTAATTCAAATCCAAGATTGTCGAGATAAATATGAAAAAAAACTTAAACTTTGATTAATCAGTTTCGGTCTAAAATGAAACCGTTACACCACTTTCACATTTCTTTATTGTTTTAATATATTGATAACCAAGTTTAATTGACATATTTACACAAATGCTACTAATGAAAATTAAAAGATAATATCTTTATCATGACAATGACGATTATAAGTGTATATATACTTTTGGATTTGCTATCACCGACGGCAAATATCATTTATATGATAAACACCGGCCGGAGTATCTTCATATTGAAATCATTCATAGATAAAATTGACATCCACGCCCTTCATTTCTTCGGCATATATTGCATCAAGTTGTTCATTTTGAGCCACTGTGAAATAGTTCTTCCAATCTCCAATTTTTCCTAAAAAAATAAAAATTACAAAATAACAACAAACGGACACAGACCTGAAAGCCGACCGTTTCAACTAGATGCATGCGCTCTAGAGAAAAGGTTGAAAACATTCTAAATACAGTCAAACCTGTATATAAAGTGCAGCCATGGTACGACAAAATCATGTCCTTTATAAGCAGGTGCCCTATATATAAAGGTTTGTTTTGGGCGTTTGTTCATAAAAGGGGTACTTTTGAGGTGCCCTTAATAGGCAGTGATTTGCTATTTACAGGTGCCCTTTAAAGCAGGTTTGACTGTACTATACATGAATCCCATCTTTAGCGCTGATGTTTAAACAACAAATACTAATTAAAATTTGATGAATTCGCCGTGGATCTCATTTCCCGATTTTCTTTACTCGCAAAGTCTATACTACTTGAAAAAAAAATCTTTAAGAGAGTCAAATTAATTGAATAATTTTATCAGTTTGAAAAATACCGGGGAAAATTATATTACTCAATTCTTTTGAGTTGCTCTTTCAAATAATGTTTATGTGTTTTACATTTCATGCTTAAAAATGACCGCGAATTTTCCCAATTTTTCTTCCAATCTGATAACTGGCACGACCTCTGACGATAGATTGGTTTTTGTTACCTTTTCTGAACAATGATGCTTTCTCAGCGCCCTCTATCAGCATGGAAACGTCCATCTTGTTTCCCTTCAGGTTACTGAAGCTACATTTCTCTATAACTTTATCTATGAATTCTTCACTTAAAGAGAGGCCCAAAAACTTGGCAAGATCCGTGTAATGCTTTTTGGGCTCCTACAATATAAAATTGATTTTGTAAAGAGAATGTTAAGAAGGGTGTCAAAGTAACTTCATATCAGTTGACAATCTAGCATATCAAACTTTTTTCTGGTAGGTTTTCTGTTTTACCATAAGACTGTTGCAGTACGGTTTTAAATTAACCCACATAAAGTCTGATTTTTTCATTAAACAATAAGTTGATTTTCACGTGTTTAATATCAGTATTTGTTCGCAAGAAATGTTAGCCACACCTTATTGTGTATGAACATTTGACTTATATTTTCATCTAAAACGATAAGAAGGCAAGCAATTGTCGACATGGAATGATTCTGCCGTTTTCCATGCGCGCACCCGACAACTTATCTTTATTTACATATGTTAGTGTTTTTTACCAATAGAAGGTCTTCGTACATGACTGAAAACACTGCGTCTGGCTTACTCCTGGATATTGAAGTCATTTCTTTTGTGTAATTAAACCAACCAGTGTAAAGTTTATCTACAATGATAAAAACCAGCACGTATAGCTAACCGGTTCAAGTTATACTAAATTGTTAAAAACAAGTATTTAAGTTATTTGGAAACGGTAAAACCAACCCCTATAAAGTAAACATTACAAAAGAGCCAATCGCCAGCTAAAATAAAAATTCTTTATACGATACTTTCATTGGTCAATTATGATTTTTGGACACATGAACGGCTGGTATAGCACACCCTTTTTCGATACCCTTAACCCATCGTCCTCTGTGTCCAATTGCAAAAATTCAAAATTGACCAATCTAGGCATATCGGATATTGTCCCGTCGGTCATTTATGCCCCATCAAGTTCCCTGTGTCCGAACAGATCCAGATTGTTTTCTATGTCTGGTTTTACTGACCAGGGAGGTGATTTCCAGAAAATTTTGCACCAAATCACAAAAATGTCCTTCAACCAACGGATTCCCCCTCCTGATACGCCACCCCCGGGCTGACTTACCTTTCATAACGATCTCCTCAAAGTATTCGTCCCATGTCCAATCCGGAACACCTAACTTTCCTTGGAAGAAGAATCTCATAGAAGCATATCTGTCCTTGGGATTCCGGTTTAAATACACCACTTTGTAATTGTTTTCGATGTGTGTTTTTGGCAGGAAACTGTATGGCAGATGCGTTGAGAAGATCCGGGGACCTTTTATCTGCTGCACGAGTTCCGGTTGACGGAGGTATTCTAAGTTCATTTCCCACCACGGCCCGAAGGAATTGTAATCAGTTGTCTGCTTCAAAAACATGGATAAAATCTCATGGACCCAATGTGTACCTAAAGCAGAGTTGGAAATAACAGCCTGCCCGCCAGTCCAAGACTGGTAACTTTTGGGCAGGGCTGGCTAAAATTCCTGAAAATTTGACTGGCTATATAGCAAAAACAGTTAGAATTTCAATTCAGGGCTGGTTACTTTTTCAGCGAATTTCCTACCCTGCCTAAAGTAAGTATAAAGGTAAACATGGATAAAATCTCATGGACCCAATGTGTACCTAAAGTAAGTATAAAAGTAAAACATGGATAAATCTCATGGAACCAATGTGTACTTAAAGTAAGTATAAAGGTAAAACATGGATAAATCTCATGGACCCAATGTGTACCTAAAGTAAGTATAAAAGTAAAACATGGATAAATCTCATGGAACCAATGTGTACTTAAAGTAAGTATAAAGGTAAAACATGGATAAATCTCATGGACCCAATGTGTACCTAAAGTAAGAATAAAGGTAAAACATGGATAAATCTCATAGACCCAATGTGTACCTAAAGTAAGAATAAAGGTAAAACATGGATAAATCTCATAGACCCAATGTGTACCTAAAGTAAGAATAAAGGTAAAACATGGATAAATCTCATGGACCCAATGTGTACCTAAAGTAAGTATAAAGGTAAAACATGGATAAATCTCCTGGAACCAATGTGTACCTAAAGTAAGTATAAAAGTAAAACATGGATAAATCTCCTGGAACCAATGTGTACCTAAAGTAAGTATAAAGGTAAAACATGGATAAATCTCATGGAACCAATGTGTACCTAAAGTAAGTATAAAAGTAAAACATGGATAAATCTCCTGGAACCAATGTGTACCTAAAGTAAGTATAAAAGTAAAACATGGATAAATCTCCTGGAACCAATGTGTACCTAAAGTAAGTATAAAGGTAAAACATGGATAAATCTCATGGAACCAATGTGTACCTTAAGTAAGTATGAAGGTAAAACATGGATAAATCTCATGGACCAAATGTGTACCTAAAGTAAGTTTAAAGGTAAAACATGGACCCGATGTGTACCTAAAGTAAGTATAAAAGTAAAACATGGATAAATCTCATGGACCCAATGTGTACCTAAAGTAAGTTAAGAGGTTAAATCTTATGTCTAGGGTTTATCATATAAATGATGTTCATGCTAAACTATGAAATTAAAGATTTTTTTCCCACCAAGTAGGGGCAATTGTATTGAAAAACGAGTACCCAAACTGATCAAATTTTATAACCTATCTACCTAGTGTCCTTTAGTGTAAGGCGTTGATTTTGAAACTTATTTATTTTTTTTCTATTTGTTGCAGATGCCATTATTTTTATTTCATCATATTTTGATTGACTCTTCCGGAGCAACTGAGTTCACTTTCGTTACGACTTGAGTTTAGTTCGTGTTGGTGATTATTAAGTTGTTTTTGTATTTTTTGTGTTTTAGTGTTGTCTGTTTCTTCGTGCTGTTCTCGTTCGTGTTTACTGGTTTTGTTTTGGCCTTTTGGATTTTGACATTCGGATGCCCCATTGGTAACTCTGCTTCTTCTATTATACCGGTATTAACCAAATACCTGATTTCATGGATGAGCAAAGAATAATGTCCCCCTCTCGCGTTTCAAAATCTGCAATGTCTGCGAGATGTTTATCTATTCCCTTTTCAACGACAGAAGGAGTCGGTATAATATCCCATCCGTCCACATGAGGTGCGAATGGGTAAATGGGGCGGACGCCGTCAATAATCTGCAAGCTAAAAAATAAATCAAAACTGTGAAAGAATTTTTTGTATGGAAATTTTTTTTTCGCGGTTTGCATTAACCAAGCGAACCACGAAGTTTAATTCACAGCAAAAAAGAAAAAAATCGTTATTTTTCAATGAATAAAATATAAATAAAAAAAGCCACAAAAATGGTGCTCTCAAATTACTAACTTTCACAGCTTAAAATCGTGTAGATTAAAAGAACACCCCAATGTTGCACAATCATTACTCTCTAATGAATATTTAGATCAGGAGTTCGGAAGAAACAATATTCCTTGTACATATTCAACAGAAGGTCACAGTTTATAAATTCAGAGACTAGAAATTTGGCACAACGTCACTCTCCTGAATTCGATAATATCAGAGTTTGAAATATCGGTTATGCGGTTGTCTGAGGCACTCTAGATTTGACCACAGCATCCTTACATTTCCAATAATTTTAAAGCAGAAATATTGTAAATGTGAACTCAGGGCAACCTTTATTCCAGATGAGTTTCATATCCTAAAAATACACCGTCGGGGGTTTGCAAACGAGCCAAAGTTTATTTGCCCAATATGACAAGTGCTCATATTGGCATGCATGTAATAATTCAGAGTTTAAGTCAATTTCCAATGTGGACCTCCCTTTCTCATCCCTGCAAGTTGACCATTATGTCAGTACGTTAGTAACATTAGAGCAATATTGTTGAGATAAAAAGAGAGAAAAACTTACTCTTTTGCTTCCATATCCTCTGAAAAACACAAAAAAAATAATGTTTATAATATACAAACAGGAAAAAATTCCGCGTACTTTATATTTTATATAAAAAAATTAACGAAGTTTCAACTTGGTGCAGAATTAAAATAAATCTTGGGAATTCAGAAAATGTTATTTTGATTTCTAAAATAGTATTGAAATTCAAATTTTCAAAATAGGATAATATTTGGAATAAGTGTACGACATAATTTGAACATGCACAATTAATGTAATACTTGTAAAACAGACAGCAACCTTCAATGTGCCCTGCTGTGGGTTTCCGTAAGAGTAGGACCCACAGGATCCCAATGCAGGAGGATAAATTGCCCGTCCATCAGTCCTATTTCAAGTGACAATCAAAAGTCTCTCCCCCCCCCAATTGGCCATGTGCACCCTTTCTCCCATTTCATCATCATTTCATGTTCATTGTATTACCCCTTTCATTTTTCTGGATATAGCCGAAGTCGCAATGCTTACTACTGGGAGTAATGTACGAAAGACCCGCAGTGTAATTAGTTCTTTTATATTTCTCGACTGTAGCTACAGATTTCTTAGTTCCAAGTTGACATTTGATTTTCTCAGTTCCAACTTGACATTTCTCACTCACTTCCAATTGACATTTCTTAGTTCCAACTTGACATTAATTTCTCAGTTATAAGTTGGCATTTCTCAGTTCCAACTGAAAGTGGGAAATGTCAAGTCGAAACTATGATATTTGTAGTTCCAATCGAGAAATGTGAAAGAACTAATGACACTTTCGGTCTTTCGTACTAATGCAATTACTAACTAACTAAATTCAATGTGACCAGTGGTTGCTTCACGACGTCGTCATGCAAGCTTGCTTGGGTCAATCTTCTTTATGGCTGGGTATCCTGATGATATTCTTTGCTCAATCTACCCATGTTGTCTCAAACGCCGTGCAAAATACCTTTGGCAATTTTTCGGAATAAAGTATCTCTATGACAATTTCAAAATCATCAAGGAAATAAATAAGTTACGAAATAAAAATGAAATAGTTTATCACAATTAAATATTGAAAAAAATGCGTCTAAAACATACCATATAATAAGTGCATACTGAAACGTGCATTTAGTCTTTGTCTTAGTTTCTCGGACTAGTATTGTGCAATTTGTGTCTTTATGTATTATATTAGTTTGAAAGGTTGTGAAGTGTTAAATACAGGAACGGTTCCAGAGAGGGTGGTGCAGAGATCGAGTGCGGTTCCAGAGATGGCGGGGAGGGAGGGTTGTTCCAGAGATAGCGGGGTAGAAAGGGTGGTTCCAGAGATGGCGGGGTAGAGAGGGTGGTTCCAAAATGGTGGGGTAGGGAGGGTGGTTCCAGAGATGGCGGGGTAGGGAGGGTGGTTCCAGAGATGGCGGGGTAGGGAGGGTGGTTCCAGAGATGGCGGGGTAGAGAGGGTGGTTCCAGAGATGGCGGGGTAGAGAGGGTGGTTCCAGAGATGGCGGGGTAGGGAGGGTGGTTCCAGAGATGGTGGGGTAGGGAGGGTGGTTCCAGAGATGGCGGGGTAGGGAGGGTGGTTCCAGAGATGGCGGGGTAGGGAGGGTGGTTCCAGAGATGGCGGGGTAGAGAGGGTGGTTCCAGAGATGGCGGGGTAGGGAGGGTGGTTCCAGAAATGGCGGGGTAGAGAGGGTGGTTCCAGAGAGTATGGGGCAAATAGCCTTGGTCACACTTTTGGCAGGTAATATTGGTTGGATATGAATGACAAATTTGCACCCTTTAGCCAATCAGTGGCCCCCCTTTTCTCAATTTCTGGATACGCCACTGTGGATACTGAAGTAGCTTTTTATTTATGACATGTAAGTCACAGCCAATTCTATTGTTTTTGTCCAGCGCTTCTATCCACCCGTCCATCACAATGATATTTCGACCAACGTATACTCTGAAACTAATCAACCAAAAGCAAAATGAAAAGGAAATGGGGAGGGAGAGGTGGACAGGACTGGTCATGCATGCAAAAAGCAGTTTAATTTGTATTTTTCATATAATTGTGCAATTTATATTTTCAGGTTCCAATAAAGTAAATATTTTTTCTCAATATTCTGACTTACCAATTATTTAAATATCTCAAGTACAAATTGTTCCAATACACGTTCGAAAAATAAAATCTCCTATTCACAACACCAACTGATCTTTGAAATCGTCATATATTTTTGGCACCTATATTTCTAGAACCGAATGCATATATATTTATGAAATCGAAATTATATTATATGCAAGTATTTATAGCATCTGAAATGTCACGAAGTTTAGGAAGTTTTCAATATTTTGCCTTGAAGCACCTGGTACCTATTGTTAGTGTGCTATCTATGGCACATACATGTACATTTCGTTTAATAGGCCATGTCAAAAGGTTAGGCGAATATTTGATATTTACTGATATTACACGATCCAAGGCTATACAGATAACTGTACCAGATATCAAAATGCATGTTGTATACTAAACATCACAAAAGATTCACCACTTTATTATTTGAACCTTTGACCGGATTTCGAGGAGTAATTTTGTAAATTTCGGAAGGTGGGCGTTGGATAAAACCATCTTAATTGTTGTCTCTGAAATAGTTATAAAGCTTATAATGTTGATATTTATATGCAGCATTAGCAAGGAGCCGCATTTCAGGTCTGTCACTTACCCAAACAGAACATGACCATTTATGCCTTTTAACCTAATATCAAACACATATCTTTAATTATACAATGAATGCAATATTTTTGAGTTTTATTGGTGTGTAAAAGCGTGGACCTAAGCACATAGCGCTTCATGTTGAAAATGTGCGCCAAGGTCCACGCTTTTACAGCGCTTCATTAAAAATGTGCTTAGGTCCACGCTTTTACACACCAATAAAACTCAAAAATATTGCATTCATTGTATAATTACATTCCAATCAAATATATTAAATATTTGCACGAAAAAATTACACGAAATGCATGGTTTATGTTTTTTAAATTACTCCGCGCAAGTCGTTGTCAAGGAAGCACGTGCTGTTGAGTTTTATACAGAAATAAAACTCAACTATTAACCAATTAAAATCCTCGTTATAAACAAGAATGTAATTATACTGATTTGAAAGTGAACAGATTTTTGTACAAAGTTAAGTGGCCCATAAGGCATCAGCTCAAAAATTAAGTTAATAAACCATCCGGTCAAAGATATATCTGTATATCGGCTGTAGGACTGGAAGCAAGTGTAAGGAATCAATACTTCAGCAATGTTCCAGGTTAGTATTCAGGATAAGGATATAAGGATTCACAATCAGAACACCACTCGGCTAATTCCGGGAATTTTTACCTAAGACGGAAATGGCCGAGTGGAGTTCCGATTGAAGGATTTAGAGTAAGAATTGAGGCTAGGGTGAGGTGTAAACGGTCAGAGCCTTTTATGATTTTTAACCGACACCATTGTCTCATTGACTGGCTTTTAGACATAATATTTAAAGAATATAAGACTCATTCGATTCGATCTCTTATTTTTTTTCGCTCGATCAAGTTTGTGGGTGATTACTTTAAAATGTAATCAATCATATTTATATGACCTGAAAAATGTAATCGATTACATGTATCATGATTACTCAAAATTTCAAAAGTAATCAATTACATATGTCCAAGTAATCATGATTACAGCATGATTACACATGACTACATTTGATATTTTTTCCACTCATGAATAGAAAGAAAATTAATTATTAGTTGGCATAAGTAATGAATGACTTAACAATCCATATATATGTCTATAAGCAGAAATATTTTATGTATCAGAAAAATCATAAAACACGACTTCAACATCGACAGTTCATATTTTGTTTTTGTTACACTTACTCGTCATCAATTATTATCATCAATTATCGTCATCAATTTCTTAACATTTGGAATGACGAGTCACTGTAGATGCACCTGTCAAGCCTTTAAAATTTAGTTATGTTGAACAGTCTTTCAACTTTTACAAAGTTGCTGGTTTTGCTTAATATTGGCATAAATATTCAAATATTTGAATAAAATAGTATTACATATTTTTATGAATAAATGATTAAAAAATACTTATTGGCTTGCATTTATAAATGTATTTGCATGTATTCTAGTTCACTTGTTATTAACAAATAATATGCCAATGTTTAGATTGTTGAAACCTGTGTTTATTGCAATTAACAGATTTTTAGTTGATAGCCTAGAGACAGAAGGATTATTCTTACCTTAATGGTTTCAAACTATTTAGAATAACATACAAAGAACTTGGAATTAATAGAAAAATGATGTTATAGTAATTTTAAAATTAAGGAATTTATCTATTGATCTGCCTTAGGGTCAAATCCATGAACACATAAATATGATTTGAATTACGAACAGAAACAACGTCGCTGCACAGACCTGTATCTAGGCATAGCCACGACGTTAAGCTCCCCAGTCAGAGCAGAAACTCTTTCATATAAAAAAAATAATAATGGGAATTTATGAATTTTATTAATTCAGGATATATCTTTAAGGTCCTCTCAATATATACCATACCATTTCTAGAGAAAGTTAACTCAGGAATTATTTGCAATATAAATAAAAAAACAAACCTTTTATTGAATAGCTTATATTACAAATAGCAGAACGATTGGGGTTAAAGACTCGTTTACTAACATAAAATTTTATTCAATTAAATCCATGCATTTAAATGTTCATCATATACATATAATGTAAATGGAAAACATTTCGGAAGAATCCGTTTTATAATAAACTTTTCTAATGAATTCAAAATGTGATAAATTAATCATGATAACAGCACTTTTTCACTCAGTAATCGATTTCATATGATTACTTGTAATCATAAAATTCAATGACTGACTACATGTGATTTCTGTAAAAAATGTAAATGATTACGATTACCCAATCCCAATCGATAGCAACCATTGGTAGAAAATTGCATAAAATCATGTCAGATGAAATGCTTTGTGATTGTTTTTATGATTTTGTGGCTGTTTGTCATTCTGGGTATCCCCTTTGCATCATACAGTTGTGGTGTGTTGCATTGGAAGTTTGGCTCAATTAAACCTAGTCTAAACCCAATTTAAAAAAAAATACCTGTACTAAGTACCAATATCTCAGATTAACATTTTTTGAACATTTGATATTATTGACCATTTTCATGATTTTAGTTCGATAGATTTTTCCTTTGTCGATACATTCGTTTTTATTGTGTAATACCGTAGATTTAAGTTTTTGCGTTTTTGTTGTTGATGAATATATTTTTTATTTATGCATATACATGAACATGTCGAGTTTAGGCCATTCAAGATATCCATCTTTGAATTTGATGTGATGTGATAACAAATTGATGATAATAAGGGAAAAACCATTAAACTTGAAAGCGAAGGATTTTTCCCTAAGATTTTTTTTTCAAATTCAATCTTTATTGTCGTATAAACTATATATACAGTTTGTGACAGTATAACATGGACATAAACAGACATACATATGAAACAGACATACATTTACACATGTAACAAGTTGAAAATTATATATACATTATGAAGCAAATGTTTAAGGTTCCCCTGTCCTCAGTTCTATAGACTGTTTAATAAAGGATCATAATTTATTTACCTCTTTTGGTTGTTGATGGGTTTACTATGTATATAATTTTTTCACTGATGTTTAGGTCTTTAAAAAACCTACTAAAAGAAAGAAACTTAAAATATTCTTTTCTTAAGTTTGAATTAATAGTACAGTGTAATAAAAAGTGGGTCTCATCATCATTTACATTTTTGGCAAAGTCTTTCTTCCCTAGGTATTTTAAAATGCCTTCCCTTTTCAATTAACAAGATTTCAAGATTTTATTGATAGACTCAGAAACAATTAAGGTGACATGAGGTAAATATATAATACATAGGTACATGATGACAGGATGAATAAGTTGACATGGTACAATGATCACAGTAAATATTTGCTAAGTTGGTTTACAAAAGTTGCAACATTTGATAAAACTTTTACATTACAAAATGATAACATACCTTACATTTTATATGAATTAGGATTCGTATGAAAATGACTTACTTGACTTAATCCACTTCGTCCCATGGGGGACATAGGGCGACCACTGCTGCTTTCCATTTCTTCCTGTCTTTGGCTGTTGTTTTTGCCTCTCCCCATGTTTTACCAATTTTCTGAAGGTCTGATGTTAGATCCCTCCGCCAGGTGTTCTTTGGTCTTCCTCTTTTACGATGTCCTTGGGGGTTCCATTCTAGTGCTTGTTTGGTCACGTTGTTGTTGTTTTTTCTCAGTGTGTGACCAATCCATTTCCACCGTCTTTCTGTTATTGTTCTTTCAATTGCCTCTTGTTTTGTATGCTTCCAAAGATCTTCATTTCTGATTTTATTTGGCCACTTTATTCCAATGATGTTTCGGAGACACCTGTTTTAAAAGACCTGAAGTGTCTTTTTAGTGGTTGCATTTAGTCTCCAAGTTTCTGACCCATAGAGTAGGATGGATTTCACATTTGTATTAAAGATTCTCAATTTTGTGCATGTTCTTAAGGCTTTGCTTTTCCAAATTGGTCTCAGTATAGCAAAAGCCTGTTGTGCTTTCTTTTTTCTTGCTACGATATCTTCATCAGTGCCACCTGTTGTACTGATGACACTTCCCAGGTAGGTGAATTCCTGGATAATTTAAGAAAGGATTCTACTAGTGGCTGATAACGAAGAAAGAATTTTTTAAGTGATCGTATGAGACGTATTTTCTTATAGCCCTGCTTCAAAATGTCGTCGATTTCTGCGCCTCTAACTTTTGTTTTGTTTTGTTGATGTGCATTTATTCTCATGGATATTGTGAGTCTCGATGGCGATGAGATAGCTGACAAATATCATCTGCAAAGTCTAAGTCTTCAAGGCATGACTGTAATGTCCATTTGATTCCCATTGGGGTATTGTATGCTTTTCGGCTCACCCAGTCAATTACAATAAGAAAGAGAAGAGGAGAGAGTAAGCAACCTTGTCTGACGCCAGTTGACACAGGAAAAGGATACAATCTTCTCTGGTATTCCATAGTTTCTAAGGATGTTCCACAGTACTTGATGGTCAATGCTGTCAAATGCCTTCTCAAAATCTATGAAGGTCAGGTAAAGAGAGGTCTGCCATTCAATGCTCTGTTTAATTATTATTCTTAGAGTGGCGATTTGGTCAATGCATGATCTTTCTTGCCGAAAACCAGCTTGCTCATCTCTTAGCACTTTGTCCACTTCTTTTTTCATTCTCTGATAAAGGTAATAACAAAACTACTGAACTTGAATGATCAATCTCATAGTCCAGAGAAAATGACAAAAACGAATCAGTCATACCGGAGAACTGGTGGATCGCAATGGCCCTGACTTGGTACATGCATTTCAAACGAAATGGTGGGTTAAACCAGGTTTTAAGGCGCCAAACCTCCCTCTTCCATTGCGATCTTAGGATCCGGTAATGATCATAGAACACAACATTGTTGTGAGACACAATAGGGATATTGAGGTGATCATCTCAGTACAGCAGACCAGTCAAACACTAATTAAAACAATTAACTATCATATCTTTTAACTCAATTTTGAACTTTTCTACTAGTGGCTGATAACGAAGAAAGAATTTTTTAAGTGATCGTATGAGACGTATTTTCTTATAGCCCTGCTTCAAAAGTCGGTCACGAAGAAACCGGTGTCTGATCAAAAAATCTGTGAAATGTGAAGGATGATATGGCATAATACTTTGCTTGGTATGGAAAGCAAAGTTATTCCTCTCCAGTTGTTGCACACTGACTTGTCTCCCTTTTTTTTGGTAGTTTTACCAATATTCCCTTACTCCAGTCTGCTGGTAAACATTCATTTTCCCATATTTTATTTAAAAGATTTTTGAATTTTTCAATGCAAATGTTATTCATTGCCTTTCAGCTTCTGGTGGGATGTTGTCAATTCCTCCAGCTTTTCCATTTTTTAAGTATGCCGAATGGGAGACAAAATAAAAACTAATACCATTATGCGTCATATATACATGTATATAAATCCCTAGTGGTTAAATGATCTTAAATGTATAACTTTGAGAGCTTATGTTTGTAGTTGTTGTCTTTATGTTAGGTGTTCTATGTTGAAAAGGGGGTCTTCTTGACATTTTAGAATTGGTTTTATATTTAAATCTTGGAAATTGCAAAAAGGCAAACAGCGACCACTGAATACATTGAAAGCAGCATGCTGTCTGTTTTCCATTGTGGATTTTCAAATTTCATAATAAAAATAGTACTGACCATCTGCATGCAGTATAATATACCAATTAACAACAAAGGGGCAAGGGAGACATTATTTTTGTTAAATAAAAAATTATTCAATTCAATAAAATTTCTATTTGCGTTAAGTCAGCCATCACACATCATTTATGCATAAAGTCTCATGTTGCCATTTTCTGCAAAGCCAAGGTACGAAAAAAACTGATGAAAATCAGTTGATTAAATATATCTCCTGCTGATTCGCAATGAATCGGACCACCGGTCTACGGACTAGCAGAACTTCGGACTAACGGACTTTCGGACAAACGGACTAGCAGGCATTCGGAATAACGGACCTTCGAACCCATGGAAGCAAAAAAAAAAACAATATCTTTGGCTTGTGTCGTTTTCAAGCTCCACTGATCAGTGCATACGCCAAACCCAATTGGCCAAATAATATGGAAAAACTACAATATATCTGAATAAAATATATCGAAAGCCTAGGATCAATAGTAGCTAAAAATCTGATGCGGAAAAATGTATGACAGACAGACGGACGCACGGACGGACACTCCTATCAATTAATACCCCCTGGGGTATGATAATAGTGGCAGGGAATGAATAATACCAAATAGGTTTATTTTTCCATTAGTCGTATATAAAGACGTTTAACAGATTAATGTGTAAATTTTACGAAATAAAGTGCATAATTTACAGATTAAAGTGTAAATTTTACAGAATAAAGTGCATAATTTACAGATTAAAGTGTAAATTTTACAGAATAAAGTGCATAATTTACAGATTTAAGTGTAAATTTTACAGAATAAAGTGCATAATTTACAGATTAAAGTGTAAATTTTACAGAATAAAGTGCATAATTTACAGATTAATGTGTAAATTTTACGAAATAAAGTGCATAATTTACAGATTAAAGTGTAAATTTTACAGAATAAAGTGCATAATTTACAGATTAAAGTGTAAATTTTACAGAATAAAGTGCATAATTTACAGATTAAAGTGTAAATTTTACAGAATAAAGTGCATAATTTACAGATTAATGTGTAAATTTTACGAAATAAAGTGCATAATTTACAGATTAAAGTGTAAATTTTACAGAATAAAGTGCATAATTTACAGATTAAAGTGTAAATTTTACAGAATAAAGTGCATAATTTACAGATTAATGTGTAAATTTTACAAAATAAAGTGCATAATTTACAGATTAATGTGTAAATTTTACAAAATAAAGTGCATAATTTACAGATTAATGTGTAAATTTTACAAAATAAAGTGCATAATTTACAGATTTAAGTGTAAATTTTACAAAATAAAGTGCATAATTTACAGATTAATGTGTAAATTTTACAAAATAAAGTGCATAATTTACAGATTAATGTGTAAATTTTACGAAATAAAGTGCATAATTTACAGATTAAAGTGTAAATTTTACAGAATAAAGTGCATAATTTACAGATTTAAGTGTAAATTTTACAGAATAAAGTGCATAATTTACAGATTAAAGTGTAAATTTTACAGAATAAAGTGCATAATTTACAGATTAATGTGTAAATTTTACGAAATAAAGTGCATAATTTACAGATTAAAGTGTAAATTTTACAGAATAAAGTGCATAATTTACAGATTAAAGTGTAAATTTTACAGAATAAAGTGCATAATTTACAGATTAATGTGTAAATTTTACAAAATAAAGTGCATAATTTACAGATTAATGTGTAAATTTTACAAAATAAAGTGCATAATTTACAGATTAATGTGTAAATTTTACAAAATAAAGTGCATAATTTACAGATTTAAGTGTAAATTTTACAGAATAAAGTGCATAATTTACAGATTAATGTGTAAATTTTACAAAATAAAGTGCATAATTTACAGATTTAAGTGTAAATTTTACAGAATAAAGTGCATAATTTACAGATTAATGTGTAAATTTTACAAAATAAAGTGCATAATTTACAGATTAATGTGTAAATTTTACAAAATAAAGTGCATAATTTACAGATTTAAGTGTAAATTTTACGAAATAAAGTGCATAATTTACAGATTAAAGTGTAAATTTTACAGAATAAAGTGCATAATTTACAGATTAAAGTGTAAATTTTACAGAATAAAGTGCATAATTTACAGATTAATGTGTAAATTTTACAAAATAAAGTGCATAATTTACAGATTAATGTGTAAATTTTACAAAATAAAGTGCATAATTTACAGATTAATGTGTAAATTTTACAAAATAAAGTGCATAATTTACAGATTTAAGTGTAAATTTTACAAAATAAAGTGCATAATTTACAGATTAATGTGTAAATTTTACAAAATAAAGTGCATAATTTACAGATTAATGTGTAAATTTTACAAAATAAAGTGCATAATTTACAGATTTAAGTGTAAATTTTACAGAATAAAGTGCATAATTTACAGATTAATGTGTAAATTTTACAAAATAAAGTGCATAATTTACAGATTAATGTGTAAATTTTACAAAATAAAGTGCATAATTTACAGATTAATGTGTAAATTTTACAAAATAAAGTGCATAATTTACAGATTTAAGTGTAAATTTTACAGAATAAAGTGCATAATTTACAGATTAATGTGTAAATTTTACAAAATAAAGTGCATAATTTACAGATTAATGTGTAAATTTTACAAAATAAAGTGCATAATTTACAGATTTAAGTGTAAATTTTACAGAATAAAGTGCATAATTTACAGATTAATGTGTACATTTTACAAAATAAAGTGCATAATTTACAGATTAATGTGTAAATTTTACAAAATAAAGTGCATAATTAACAGATTTAAGTGTAAATTTTACAGAATAAAGTGCATAATTTACAGATTAATGTGTAAATTTTACAAAATAAAGTGCATAATTTACAGATTAATGTGTAAATTTTACAAAATAAAGTGCATAATTTACAGATTTAAGTGTAAATTATACAGAATAAAGTGCATAATTTACAGATTAATGTGTAAATTTTACAAAATAAAGTGCATAATTTACAGATTAATGTCAGGGCCGTAACTACCATTGAGGCAGACGAGGCAGTTGCCTCGTCTGAAATTTCGGCAATTTTTTTTTTCACAGAGTCTATTCATACATATTAATTGGACTTAATAAATTTATTTATACATAACATGATTTCTTGTCCTTGGCTGCGAAGTCAATTCAACGCATCCGGATTTTATAAATATCCTAGTCTATCTGTATATTTCCCGCGAATGTGTACTCAAAACAAAATATTGTCGAACAAAAAATATCGTTAGTGTGCGACACGTACAGCTCTATGCGACTGATGCACAAGAACTCGGTATGTATAGTAATTCTAAGTAACCCCTGATTTATATAATATTATGTCTCCATTAAGTTATTACTGATGTGCAAACTGAGAAAGTTGATCTTAAAAAAACATAAAAGGTGAATTTATATAAGACACTGCGTGTTTCTGACAAGTCCCATGTAGTTTGTTAAAAGGAAGCTCATGGGTGCCGGTGTGTTCGCCAATCAGTCACCGAGGCCTCAGGGAGCTAGCTGTTTTTCCATTGTGAAGTTTGTAATTTCGGATCCATTTTGTGTGATTCATATCGCATTAAACCTTTAATTCTATGACTCAACACTTAATTTCAATTTCGCCATATCTATTTGTCTGTCCGTCCGCACACATGGCGCTTTTCAAATCTATTGAACTTCCCGACCATGGCGGATCCAGGATTTCCGAAAAGGGGACCCGTTGACTGACCAAGAGGGGCCAGTTTCGTTTCATTTCAGTGATTTCCTAAGTAATCAACCAAATTGTTGTTCCGTAAGAGCATGTCCCTGACCCCCATCCCCCCCCCGATTCGCCTATACGTTTTCAGTACAAATGATCAACAACAACATAAAAGATGCAATTTTGTATGCTGATCCTGCTTTGTATCCAAATGTCCATAAGATTCTAAAACTGTTGTTAACATTGCCAGTAGGTTCGTGCAGTTGTGAGCGCTCTTTTTCAGCTTTGCGTCGTCTGAAGACCTGGTGTAGAGCAACCATGTTGGAAGACCGCTTGTGTGGGCTGGCCATGCTGCACATTCATAGAATGACACTGAACATTGGTCAAGTAAGCACAGAGAGCGTTCTTAGGAAATGGGACTTATGTGGAAATAGAAAGATCAAACTTGCTTTTACTGAATAAAATCAATAAACCATACGTATTTCTAAATTAAAATATTGCATGTAATCATGTAAGAAGATTAGTTTAATAAGCCAAAATCATATAGTTTATTGTGACATTTAAACAGTGATTTTCAAAAATTTTCGCAGGGGGCTTTGCCCCCTGGACCCCCCTCAATGGGGGCCTCAAACGGCGGCCCCCAAACCCCTGCCTTGTCTCTTTCTAGCCTCTAGTTACGGCCCTGAATGTGTAAATTTTACAAAATAAAGTGCATAATTTACAGAATAAAGTGTAAATTTTACAGATTTAAGTGTAAATTTTACAGAATAAAGTGCATAATTTACAGATTAATGTGTAAATTTTACAAAATAAAGTGCATAATTTACAGATTTAAGTGTAAATTTTACAGAATAAAGTGCATAATTTACAGATTAATGTGTAAATTTTACAGAATAAAGTGCATAATTTACAGATTAATGTGTAAATTTTACAGAATAAAGTGCATAATTTACAGATTAAAGTGTAAATTTTACAGATTTAAGTGTAAATTTTACAGAATAAAGTTTTACAGATTAAAGTGTAAATTTTACAGAATAAAGTGTGAATTGTATAATTTACAGACTAAGGTGTAAAATTTACAGATTAAAGTATAAAAAATGAAAAATAAATAAATATTTTTTAGCACTAATAAGCTTACGTACTTTTGGCATTTAATGTACTTTTCAATATTGTTAAGACTTTTCTGGTCTCTGCAAGCTTTCAGTCTCTCTATATCGATTTCTGATTCCGAAAGGATATCTTTTGCATATGAGACCCATGTGTTTATGCCACTAGCATCTAAAGATTCTGATAGTTGAAATGATTCTTCTAAAAGAGGGTTTAAATCAGATGTAAATAAACGTGCTAAGTACATTAATGATTGTACTTTTATATGGACATATTTGCAATATCCTAGGTGTAATCTTTCTAGGTGAATTTTGTCAATGAAATCAAATGGATCTAGGTATTTTCCTGAAATCAAAGCTCTTTTGTTTTGCTTTGATATATGCTGAATATGAATCTTCAGAATTGTAAGTCAAGATAGGCTTTACCATAGTATCAAATAGATTATTTGATACATTTACAGGTAGATTATTCAAAGAGTTTGTATAGGATTTAATAGAAAACATAACCTTCCTAGCTTTATTGGTTAGGTCATTTATGCTATGACTGAGATTGCCATTCGATCTAATGAGTAGTCCTAGATAGCGGTATTCTTCCACATTTTCAATGTTTTCGTTTTTAAAGGACTAAAGCCATGAACCCCCATAATTGGCCCTGTTAATACTGAAATATCAAAATTGGTTTGTTTTACACCAAAATTTGTGTATGTATAGCTGTATGTCTGTGGTAAAAGAGAAAACATTTTATTATGGTATATAAATGAATTTTCAAGTACCCTAACCCTTCAAAAAATAGCCTTAATCAGTGATTTTTCACTTTTTGGCCGAAATGACTTGTTTTTCAGTCACAATTTTGTGATTTTCTATGTGGCGCCACCCCTTGCCCATCGAATTTTTTGTTGAAATATGAAGAAATTAACGTATTTATAAAATTTAAGCAAAAAATATTTATGGGCGAGGGGTGGCGCCCATGTCATTTTGACCAAAAACCAGGTGTAAAATTGTGAAATGTAGCTGAAATTAGCATATTTTCAATTTTAGCATCACTTTATGATGTCATTACAACGTCACAAGTACAGAAAACTTTAAAATTGATTTTGTTTTGTAACAAGTAATCATTCTAGACTACTTGGCCACAAAAACCTTATCTAACAAATGAATTTGAAAAAATGGCCCAATTTAGGGCCAAATATGAGGGTTCGTGGCTTTAGTCCTTTTACTACATAAGTCCACATAAGGATCAGATTTATGTTTCATTTTTGAGAATATCATGCTTTTAGTTTTATTAACATTTAAATAAAAGTTATACTATTTAGAATTTGAGTTTAGATTGAAAAAAATCCTGCAAAGAAGTTTTCGTCTATAATAATTGAAATAACATTTCATCATGGCGCCCTTAAATAGTATAGAAGAAGAAGAAGAAAAAAAAGAAGAAGAAGAAGACGAAGAAGAACCATAAGCATGGACCCACAAGGGGCATGATACGAGTACATAGCAATTAAGACAATATATAGTTACATAGAAAGTGTATATCACCTATATAATACTAGTAGTATAAAATATAAAATATATATTTCCACACATTTGGAGTACTTATCTATAAATTTTGATTGTATAATATATATTTTTAATATAAGCTCTAAGGTACAGCTAAGACGAGAAGATCGGTCTATTATTGGAGTGAGTGAGTGAGTTGGTGTTTTACGCCCGTGCAACGCTATATATATTATTTTCAGGCGATGAACATGAAAAGGATGATAAATGAAAAATGGGGGGTGGGTGGGAAACAGAGGACCAGTAAATTTTGAAGTGGTGGGTGGGTAGTGACGAACAATTCAGCCTATGTGGTGCACTACTTTGCGGTCCACAAAGGGGTCTTTTTCGTGCATGAAGCAGGGCATTCTGCACAAACGTTTACCCACTATGGTCAGCGGTCAGGGTTTCCGTATTATAGACCTGACAACCACCGCGGCGAGGGCCACCCTATTCAGCCACCTAGGGTACATACTTGGTTGCTCTGTGGGCTGAGCACTGACCTGACGTCAGAATCCCAAGACCCTTAGTCGCCTCTTACGACAAGCTAGGCTCTGCTGCGGGCCTATTCGCCACCCGGGCCTCGCACGGGGACGTCAATAATTGGAAGTGATGGTATACAGTTAGATAAAAAAGTTAAATATCATATAATTAGAAGTAAGCTACAAGACTGGAATGGCCATCTTTGTACCAAAAGCGGATACACTAAATTACACGAGGTAATACATCTGCAGATGGCACCAAGGGACAGTGCTCTATGACGCACTTCAGTCTTTGTATATTGACATTAACAAAAATGAAAATAACAACAACAAAAAAATATCATCAACAAAGAGCAAACACACAAAAGCAGAAATGCCCAGAAGCCCCCCCCCCCCCCCCTAAAAAAAAAACAAAAACAAAAACAAACAAACTGAAAATAAACAAACAAACTAAACCAAACCCGAAGTCCTTCTCCAAGTTCAACGATAGAAAGTATTTTTTTTCATTAAACGAATCAGCGTCTTGTTAAAGCATTATAATCAAATGAAGCCAATAAAACTTTCCACACGAATTCGTACCTTCCATAGTCAACTTTACACAGAGTTAAAATGGAGAATTATTTGAAAGAAACAGTTATAAACTCCTAAAATAATTCATAAATCTTATTTGCACCCATACAAATACCTCAATACACAATGTATATGAAGGTCCATATTGGGAAGTGTTCAATTCCTTTTGAGAGACCACCTCTTTTGTAAGACCACTTTTCTGTTGCAATTAGGGTGGTCTTTCAAGAGGGGGACTACTGTACGTCCACTGTCGCATCCAAGGTTTTTAACTACAAACAGTGTTGCAAGAATTTCGAATCAATGACCTCAAAGCATTAAAACCTCCAGACTGCTCTGGTGAAAAGTTCCCATTCAATTATGGTCCCTCTGGCCAAGTTATCACTGGTGACCTGAACATCGTGGAAAATGACTTACTTCATGATGTTTTGGCTAAAGGACCAAAATTTCGTGAGCCTAGACACATCAACTGGAACCATAATTTAAAAACAATTGTGGATTCAGTAATGAAAACTATGCCAGAAAATGGGAAAGGAAAGAATAGGAGAAAAAAAAAGACTTTTGTCAGAGTGGGTTTTGAAAAGAATCAATTCTTTGAAGGGCTCAATGAGCACTAAAGCAACATCCATTTTAACAATGCTGATGTTGCAGAAACACTGTCCACCTAACATGACAAATATGTTGTTGTACAGACAAAGCACCTAATAACATCATTTTTTGTGTGCAAGAAACACTATATTGACTGCTTGACAGCTGAACTCTGGGTTGGTTGTACCAGCAATAGCGCCACTTACACAGCTACAACACTGTCTACAATGGTCTTAGGAGGAAATCAGTAACAATCACAAATCTGTCATATCCTCCTTTCTCTCTGTTGGTACTGACAATGATGACATTCCATCTCTTTATCATGTTTATTGGATTCCTACATTACATAAAAATCAACACAAATTCACTTCATTGCAGGGTCATCAAAATGTACCACTAAACCTCTTTTAGTTCTGTTGACTTCAATACTAACGGCAATAAAATCCGGCCTCCAGAAATATTACAATTGTTGTTATTCTAGAAATAGTGTCGAAAACAGTTTCCTCTTGCAAAGTTATCAAAACTTTCAATTTCTCCTCTCTTTACACTTCTATTCCGCATAAACAACTCAAATCATGATTAGCACAGCTGATTAAATGCATCTTTTTAAAAAAGAATGAAAAACACAGGTACTCAATTTAATTTACTGTAAGACTTACTTTGTCATCAATGAGTCCAAGAAAAAGGACAAATACACAGAAGACCAAATAGTCGACATGCTCAATTTTCTTATCGACAATAAATTTATTCAGTTTAATTAGTGGACGTGATTTTCAGCAAACAATAGGTATTGCAATGGGCACTAATTGTGCACCTTTGCTTGCTGATTTGTTTCTGCATGCATATGAAGCAGACTTTTTACAATCCCTTCTAGACATAAAAAGATCGTAGACTAGCTCTCTCTTTTAACTCCATGTTCTGTTATATTGATGATGTCCTTTCACTTAACAATTCTTGATTTGGTAACTTTCTCAGAAATTGCTGAAACAGGGTTATGTTGCTCTTCACTCAAGAAATTTTACAGTAGACACCGAGCACTCATTGACAAATATGGGATTTCTATTTCTCAAATGAGTGCAGATGTTGGTTTGTCGTAGAAATTTGTTTTGTCTTCCATTGACTAGATTTGACACACTGAATTGGAAATTAGCAAAACGACCGGTGTGCTATAGCAGGTAGGAACTACTTACTAGTACTTACTGAGCACATGAGTTCATCTTATGACTTGAGTTCGCGTTGTTGATTTCCGTTCCGTTGACTTTATGTTTCGTGTTTCTTCGTTCTGTTTTTGTTCTTGTTTGCTGTTTTGTCGTTTCCTGTTCAGACTTTTGATACTCGAATGTCCCAATTGGTGCCTCTTTGCTTCATACAGTAAATAACCAAGAACACATTATGGCACTTTTCTTAACCACAAGAAATATTTTAATGGAAGTTCTATTAAAAACAGGTTTTTAGAAGGTTTAGAGTGAATGAAGGTTTTAGGAATGGTAAACAGTTCCTCCTTTCTGCAACACATATTGCTTGTGGTCATTCAAGGACTCTTGAAACATCTCATAATTGGATAAATAAGGAACAGCATAAATACAGCTTCTGTTTTGTGTTCTTTAAGAGCATACGATACAGTTTAGACCCTGCATTAACAAATTCATGAAAATTTGCAATTAAGCTAAAAAGAAAACCATGTCTTATTTTTCGCCTTTAAGGGGCTTTAACCCCTATAAGGGGTCATCTCACAACTTTGACCCCTGGAGACTTTTGTGGAGCTAAATGAGCTGAACATTTTAGCAAGCAACAGCTTTTCTCTATCTGCAATAGTTTTCCTTCTATAGGCCAAAAACACTATTTTTCTCCTTTAAGGGGCTGTAACCCCTATAAGGGATCATCTGACAACTTTGACCCTATGGAGACTTTTGTAGAGCTAAATGAGCTGAACATTTAAGCAAGCAATAGCTTTATCTTATCTGCAACAGTTTTCATTCTAAAGGCCAAAAACACTATTTTTTCACCTTTAAGGGGCTGTAACCCCTATAAGGGGTCAACTGACAACTTTGACCCTATGAAGACTTTTGTAGAGGTTAATGAGCTAAACACTTAAGCAAGCAACAGCTATTCTCTATCTGCAATAGTTTTCATTCTATAGGCCAAAAACACTATTTTTTGCCTTAAAGGGGCTGTAACCCCTATAATGGGTCATCTGACAACTTCGACCCTATGAAGACTTTAGTAGAGCTGATTGAGCTTAACATTTAAGCAAGCAACAGCTTTTCTCTATCTGCAATAGTTTTCATTCTATAGGCCAAAAACACTATTTTTCGCCTTTAAGGGGCTGTTACCCCTATAAGGGGTCATCTGATAACTTCGACCCTATGACAACTTTGGTAGAGCTAACTGAGCTGAACATTTAAGCAAGCAACTGCATGCAGCTTTTTTCTATCTGCAATAGTTTTCATTTTATAGACCAAAAACACTATTTTTCGCCTTTAAGGGTCTGTAACCCCTATAAGGGGTCATCTGACAACTTTGACCCTATGAAGACTTCTGTAGAGGTAAATGAGCTGAACATTAAAGCAAGCAACTGCTTTTCTCTATCTGCAATAGTTTTCATTCTATATGCCAAAAACACTATTTTTCGCCTTTAAGGGGCTGTAACCCCTATAAGGGCTCATCTGACAACTTCGACCCTATGGAGACTTTTGTAGAGCTTAATGAGCTGAACATTAAAGCAAGCAACAGCTTTTCTCTATCTACAATAGTTTTCATTCTTTAGGGCAAAAACATGAAAAAAGGCTATTTTTTACCTTTAAAGGGCCATAACCCCTATAAGGGGTCATCTGACAGCTTCGATCCAATTGAAACTTTTGTAGAACTTTTGATTCTGAAGAGCCTAGGATCCTTCAGATTTTTTCTATCTGTTATGGTTGCTGAGTTATAAGCCATTTTAAGTGGTTTTACCTTATGTTCTATTTTTAGTAACAGCGGCCATGTTTTTTATCGAATCATTTTAAAATGAGGATTGTTTGTTGCCAACGTGTCATATATCATTTCTGCAAAATTTCACTAAAATTGGTTCAGTGGTTTCAGAGAAGAAAATTTTTGAAATTGTTAACGGACGACGACAGACGCATAGTGATAGCATAAGCTCACATGGCCTTTGGCCAGGTGAGCTAAAAACAAAGAACAAAGTCCCAGGCTTATCAATAATGTAATGTTTGACCTTTGTTTCATAGCAACATATGGAAGAAAGCTGTTTTGTTTTCTTTTAAGAATATATTATGCACTCTAAAAGAAGGATAAAGGATATGTGATTAGATTATTGAAGAGTCATAGATTTGCTGTCGCCAAAATGTTTAAAATGCTGATATTAAAAAATTTGTACATGTAGATTATTAATTCAAATGGAATATTCAGATTGCTTCAGATCTTTATTACATATAAAGATATCATATACATGTATAATAACAGTACAAATCTTTAAAAAATAATCATCAGAGCTGCCAACATCAAATTCCTGTTTCATCTTGTCATTATGGACTACCTCTTCATTATAACAATCTTCTTTGACAAAAAAAACCTCATTGATACATGATGGATGACATAACATTTCACATTTGTTTTCACAAAAATACTTCTTGTTTAGATTTGGTTCCACCCAATTCTAACAGTTTATTTTATAAGAGCACTTCGATAAAAGAAGTGGTCCTAAGCCTCATGAAGTTGTCGCTTGTATTCAGAGGTAAAATCTGTTCCATTCAAGTCCTTATCATAAGAACTGTGTATTAGCCTTCAGTGGTGTTAAAGCAAGAGAGAGTTTGGATACAGCTGTCTGTAGGACTTGTTGTAATGTTTCATCTTCACATGAAACATCCTGAAGAAAAGAGAAAAAATCAAACCATGTGATACATGTATAAAACTTAAGGGATTACAAGCCTGAATTTTTTTGTAATTAAAAGTTATAAAAATATATAATTTGAAAAGAATGGCTCAAAAAAGCTAGACTTTATGAAAAAAGTTTTCAAAAACATGGAGCCGTTTTCAAGATATAAGCACCTAAAAATGTGGCGGGAAATTTTTTTTCTAGATTTTTCATAGGAATTACATATGCACATTGAAAATTCTTTTTTCTGTTTTAACATAGAAGCTATAATTAGAATTGGTTAAAATTTTTAAAAGATGTTTATAAGGACCTTCTTATACTAGTTCTGAACAAATATTAGAGAAACATGTTGGAAAATTTTTAAGGAATTTGAATGGATTAAAGCTGAGAATCCTGAAAATGTTAAATTTCTGAGGCTCGTACTCCCTTAAAACATTTGTTGCCTTTCCAAGAAAATAAATAAACAAAAACACAGCTATGTATGCATCACCAATTTCTATGTTTGCATGTTTTTAGCTCAAAATCTTTTTGCCTTCTTTTATCATTTGCAATACATTATACTTAGAGCTAATTGCAACACAGAGGATGCAGTGAATTGACTTGAAATTTTTATTGGCATTTGAGGATTTTCTTGTTGTCAACTAAACAGTTGAACTTAATATCATTATCCCTATTTTGTCTTCTCAACCCAGTTGTGGTTTGTGGTATGACCTGATCCTAAGATAGTAATGAAAGAGGGAGGTTTGGTGTGCCATAAAACCTGGTTTAACCTAACATTTCTTTTGATTTGAAATGTCTGTACCATGCCAGGACCATAATCTTCAATTTCTCCGTTATTTGTTCCTTGTTTTGTCATTATTCTTGGACATTGAGATTGATCCTCCAAATTCAGTAATTTTGTTATTACCTATATTAAAGGTTATTCTGTAAGAATTTTGTTCAAGATTTTATCCAATCGAATTTTACCAAGCTATCCACATTAATGATGGCTGTTTTATCGTCTACAGTGACGTTAATTCTATCTATCCAAACATATCACTAAGCATCTCCAATAGACATTCCTGGACGTGACTCTTGTCTACCTATAATGCAGGAGGTACATCTACAAAAGTAAAAAAATATCTTGGAAAACTCTTCAAAATGCGTCAAAGACAAAAATGGCTTGAGTTTCCCATACAGTAAGTAGGCGAGCAACAGTACAAAATCAAATCCCAGGATATGGGACCTCATACTAATGCTGCATATACCAAATATCAAGAGACTGTGACGAAAGTTTTATAATTTTTGTTCCTGTCAACCATTTTGTTTTTGTAAAATTTTACCAAAAAATGGTAAAATTGTTTTCAATATTTCCTACACTGTTGAAGATACAAGCAAAAACTGGAGAAATTTAAATTTGACAGGGTAGGGGGAACAACTCCAAAATCCCATAAATTACTCTGTGAAAAAGATAAGTATAAGGGTTTTGGTAATTTGTTTTCAGTTTTGTATTCTAAGGAAAAAATAAAGAGGGGGGGGGGGTTAACACCAGTTAATCAAATGACTTGGGGTAGCAAAAAAGATTCAAGCAGGGCTTTTGAGTTAGCAGTAAAGCTATATTGTTCTCAGTCATTGTAGTTTACATATAAGCTCTAAAAGTTCTTGTGACAATGATATCATGGATATATAAGAGAATCTCATTCATGATTTTCAAATAACAATACAAAAGGATAAAAAAATATTATATTTGAATATTTTCACATTTACATCCCACTTCAAACATTTATAAATACCCCCCCCCCCCCAACTTTTCAAAAACATTGTCATATATCTTTCTTTTAAGTGGATGTTGATTTTTTCCTTACAAAGAAATTAAGATTACCAGTACTTAAAGTTCTTAAAAGATATTACATTATGTTTACAAATTCAGTTTTTATTGGTTTTGCCTCATGTTCTTTAAAGTTTTAATAATTCAGTTATTAAACAAACAATTAAGTTTCTTTGGCCTTATTTCTAATGTGTAAAAATTTACTGTCCATAAAAAGTGCTCAGTAGTGGAAAATTTTCAATGTACCTCAGGGCAATTTTGTGAGCCTTGTGTGGTAGCCGAACAGGGGGACAGAAGCCCATTTCCTATTGGCCAAAATCTTTTAAAAAATGCATTTCATTGGACAAGGAGGTCATCTGACTTTTCAAGATTGGCAGAAGAGAAGATCCCACCATTGAAAGAAGATGTCTTTTTGAAGACAATTGGTAAAACTTTGCCATGAGTGACCCTAAGTTAATTTCTATTTAATTCTATCAAATGATTTTGATAAAATTAGAAATGAAGTAACTTAAAACTACCAAAGGTTGTATATGAGAACTGCTTTTGATATCAAATTTGAAGGGGGTATATCAGTCAAGATTTTTTTTCAGAATTTGTAGGAAATTGAATTTCAAATTCATCCATCAATTAAATTTAAACAAAAAAAATTCAAAACCTTTCATGGATATGTTTTTAATTTTATATTTTCTGAAATATGAATACAAACAAAGGACCCCCCCTTTTTTCAGTCATATGAATCCGTATTTTGGCTTATTTATGACATTTTATTTAACAAAGTTCATCTAAAATGATAGTATTATTGTAATAATACATGGATAAAGTAAAAATATAAAAATTCTAAATGTTTGTTGAAAAAAAATCTTTCTTGGTTTTGTTGAATGTGTTGGTTTGGGAGTTTTTTATGCACAATTTTAGCACAATTCTAACACCACACTTTTTCTTTTGTCCTTTTTAAAAATGTGAAACATTAAAATTCAACAAAACCAATAGAAAAACATTTTTTTGAAGTAAGATTTCATATTTAATCAAGATGGCTGAAAAAGGGGGTTAATATTTATACCTTATGATCTTGGCATGCTCACTTGACTGAAATCTGGGGATCAATGAATTTGTAAAATGGGAAGCTAAATATAGCAGTTTTAGACAAAGAAAAAATGACATCTACAACTTTTACCACTACCACACAAAATCAATTTCATTGCCCATTCCTGTTGCCCTTCTTATACATTAAGACATAGGAATTACTTTACTGGCGGCAGCAACATTTATATTTTGTAAAACTTAAGGAGAAGCCCCAATCCTTCCAAGTACATGTAAGTTTTAATAAAACTTGGTATGCATATGCCTCATGGCTTACACAACAGCCCTATAGTTTGCCCTTGACCATATGTATTGTAGGCTAATCAACTTTGATAGCATTGAAAATGACCTAAGATAAAATTAATGTACATGTATAAAATTAATAACTGCTGGAATCCCCATAGTAACTTGAATTTTCAAATACCTGAGACTGTGGTATAATGTTCATAGATACTTTATATATGGATGCTGAACATTGCATCTACAGATAGTCACATGACTTTTCTTATTTTATTTACTGGAATCCCTATATATACTGGAAATATCAATGTGGCACCAAACTTGTAAGTAGAAGGCAGTCTATAATTGCCTAAACATTACATGTACAGGTATTCATAAAATGTTTCCTTTTATTTAGAATCTTAAAAACTGGAATCCTTATTTATATTTGGATACAAATATGCGTAAAAACCATGATGTGACTTATTGTGGATTTTAAATATATGGCGTAATTTTATGAGTGCCTGAACATTACATGTACTGGTAGTCATACGGTATGTCTATATATTTAGCATCTACAACATGCAAATAGTTTATATCGTCGTTTTTATCCACATCAAAACAAATACTTGTTTTGGAACCAGATTTGATGGTGTTCTTTTACAGACCAAGAAGATTTACTGCCACTTCTTGCTTTTTTATTTGATGCTGTTGTTATCCTTTTTAAAATAAAATGTAGCTTTGTGTTTTTGTTTTATTATTGCTTGCTTTCAAGGGCTTCTGGAAGCTTATTTGTTATTTTGTGTTCACACTTTGTGCTTTTTGGGGGATTATTTACAAGTTTTAGCAGCATACATGTATTTATTTGTTTGGTATTTGGAACTTTATTTTTGCTTCATTAATTGTTTGCTTTTTTTTGGTTTGTAGCTTGTTCATTATTCAAATGTTTACTTATAGTCCTTTTATGGCTCTTTATTTTAATTTAATTGGTTTCCTTTAATGGTGTGTTTGTAATATTGTGGATAATTATTTGTTACTTTGTGTACTTTTGTCATGCTTATTGCTTTTTTCTTAAATTGGTTAATTTTTAGTGTTTTCATAGTTTATTCTATAATTGTTTGTTGAGTTTTTTTGTACCATCTTTTTTACAAAATGTTGCTTTTAGTTTTTTTTTTGCCCAATTGTTTATCAAATAATTGCTTTTTTGGCCTACTTGTATATCAAACGTTTGCTTTTTAGTGCTAGTTTGACCTATTTGTATATTAAAAGTTTGCTTTTTGGCCTGTTTGCATATATACCTAATGTTTGCTTTTTTGAGCTTTTTTGGCTTTGAGAATATCAAATTTTTGCTTTTTGTTTTTTTTTTTTACCTATTTGCAAATCAAATGATTGCTTTTTGGTGCTTTAACAAAAATTAGCTTTTTGGTTCTTTTGTATATCGCTTGTTTGCTTTTTGGTGCTTTTTTCGCCTATTTGTATAACAAATGTTTGCTTTTTGTTGCTTTTTTGTCCTATTTTATATATCAAATGTTTGCTTTATGGTGCTTTTTGGCCTATTTTGTAATTCAAATGTTTGCTTTTAGGTACTTTAGTGTATCAAATGTTTGCTTTTTGATGCTTTTTTCTCCTATTTGTATAACAAATGTTTGCTTTTTTGTCCTATTTTATATATCAAATGTTTGCTTTATGGTGCTTTTTGGCCTATTTTGTAATTCAAATGTTTGCTTTTAGGTACTTTAGTGTATCAAATGTTTGCTTTTTGATGCTTTTTTCTCCTATTTGTATAACAAATGTTTGCTTTTTGTCCTATTTTATATATCAAATGTTTGCTTTATGGTGCTTTTTGGCCTATTTTGTAATTCAAATGTTTGCTTTATGGTGCTTTTTGGCCTATTTTGTAATTCAAATGTTTGCTTTATGGTGCTTTTTGGCCTATTTTGTAATTCAAATGTTTGCTTTTAGGTACTTTAGTGTATCGCTTGTTTGCTTTTTGATGCTTTTTCGCCTATTTGTATAACAAATGTTTGCTTTTTGTTGCTTTTTTGTCCTATTTTATATATCAAATGTTTGCTTTATGGTGCTTTTTGGTCTATTTTGTAATTCAAATGTTTGCTTTTAGGTACTTTAGTGTATCAAATGTTTGCTTTAAGGTACTTTAGTGTATCAAATGTTTGCTTTTTGGGTTATTTGTATATCAAATGTTTTGCTTTGTAGTGTTTTGTATTTTTTGTAGCAAGAAATTTAACTTATTTTACTTCATATTTTGCTTTTGTTCTTGTTTGCTTTTTCTTGCGTTTTGATTGCATATTTATTTGTTCATGCAGATGTGCTTTTTGTATTTTTCTTTTAATTCAAATTTGAGCTTTTTTAGGCTTTTGTATTATTTTGTTTAATTTGTTGGTTTGTCCTATGCACAGCTACATGTGGTTGTTTTATTAGAAGTTTGTTTTGTGTATTTATTTGACTTATATTGTTTATTCAAATATGTACTTTTTGGTTCTTTTGAAGCTTTTTATTTATTACATATTTGCTTTTTTAATGTTTGCTTTCTGTTGCTTTAAAAGCTTTTTGGTTAATGCAAATGTTTCTGTTTTTTGATGTTGTTAATCTGTATTTTATTTGTTAATTCACATTGTTACATTCGTTTGGAGCATGTATATCTTTTTGTTTATTTTCTGTTTTGTTTTGTGCTCTCAAAGCAGCTTTGTTTTATCAAGGGTAATAAGTTTATCCAAATGTTTAGGATTTTTGTGCTTTTGTAGCTTTTTGTTATTTTTGCTTTTAAGCTGTTTTTTTTTTTTGGTGTATATGCAAATGTTTGCTTGTTTATAAGCTGTTTTGCACATTAAAATGTTTGCTTATGGTACTTTTACAGTGTTTGTGTTTAATAAAATGCTCTGTGCTTTTGTAGCTTAATCATGTGTTTGCCTTTTGTTTATTTTTATTCCATCTTTTTTTTTCAAATTCTTTTGGGACTTTCGTATCTTTATGGAATTTCATCTCTGGTTTTTGAGCTTTTAGAAACTTTATGTTTGTATGAATGCCTTCTTTGTACTTTTGTGACTTTTGTAGTTCATTTGGTTATTCAAATGTCAACTTATGTGGCTTGTGTCTGTTTTATTATTTTGCTTTTTAGTGCTTTTATGAAATATTTTTCATCCAATGTTTACTTCTGAATTTTTTGGCTGATTTGTTTATTCAATTAAAAATTGCTTTTTTTTAGCTTTTCTATCAAAGGTTTTTTTGGGGGTGTTTTTTGTCATTTAGCATTTTTGTTTTATATTTTATTGCTTTTGCTACATGCTGACTTTGTATTATACAGATGTTGTTGTATCTGTATTGTTTTTCTCTTGCTCTTTGTTTATTAAAATATTTGCTTATAACCCCTTTTTAGTTCATTTTAATATTTTATCTTTCTTTTTTTTGCATTTGTAGCTCTTTGTTTTTTTTTTTTTTTGGATTTATGTGCTTTTTTAAAGCTTAAATACAATTTTTTTTGCATACATTATATTGTTTTAAGTGTCAGTTTATACAAAATTTTATGTGTATATGTAGAAATAAACAATGTATTATACAGTTGTGGTTTTATCATCTATCTTCTAATATTCTTTACTGACTTTCCTCATCCATATTTTATTTTTATTGTACATATCCTTTGTCTTTTCCACATTCTTATTTGTTGTTCGCAATCCTTTTCTTTAATACTCTAACTCCCAACTAAATTGGTCCCAAACTGTCTTGTCCACTTTTTGTCCACGATAACCCATCCCCCATTCTAAATTGCCCTATGCCATACTTCTTTCTTCTACATGTATGCCTTACACCATATTTCACCTTCTAGGTAGAAAATCAAAAATTTTCTCTCCTGGGCTTCCAACTATTAATTCCCTACCTTAACCAACTGTTCAATACACCAATACAACAAAAGCCCTCCATACCAAGTGTACTTCTTTGTATATTTACTTTATACCCCTCTCATTTCTCAAAAGAAATATTTTATTCTCCCACCCTCAACTAAATATTATTTTTTTACAAAATAAAGAAAAAAAAAACAAAATCTTTATTGTCTGTTGATTTCTCAAATCTTTTTATGAACATATATAAACCACCTGATACAATCATCTCCATTCCAGATGCCACTATGAAATGACAACTCCCTCTCTCTCTTCTCAAATAGATTATTCCAATAACTTTCCTTTAAAAATACAGTCTCAAACAAGATAAATTTAGTAAGATTTCATGAATATCTTTCTAAACACAAAAATCTTAAAAAAAACTTTCATATTACTGACACCATCTTCATACATCTTTTAATACATATCTTTCAAATAAGCTTACACTTGGATTCTGTTAAAAAAAAACTAAATACTTAAAGCATTGCTATTTAACTAATTGCTCTTCTTTAAATTATAATCAGTTTCTTTAAAAACAGCTTCAATTCTTATTTTACAATAGATATGGTAGTACTTTAAAATTCTTGATTTTACAAAATGAATTAATGCATGCACCATGTGCACTGGGTTTCTTTGTTTGGTGAAGTTACAAATCCACATAGAGGTATACAATTTTTCTGGAATTCTCTAAAACAACATATCCTTCCAGCATTCATTTCTCAAAAGATTGTACACCTCTTAAAACATTCACTTAATTGGTTGTTATTTTGTTCAACTAACACTTTTAACAATTTTAAAAGAAACTCAGTGCATGCTATTTCTAAACATGAAAGTAAAAAAAATCAAACCCAAATTATTTAAAATAAGTACCAGTAGTCTACCATATTTTATTTAAAACAACTATCTTAGACTAAAATTTCATCTATAGACCACAACAAATTGTTTTTAACCTAACCATTCTAAAATTTCATTTCTGTAAATTTTATGTACTTTAAATCTTCAGTTTTTTAGCTACAAACAAAGCATACTTTCTTATGCTATGATGTCCTTCTGAAACCCTTCACAACTTTTCATTTCTATTCTTCTACAACAGTTCTCTGTAAACAGATAAACAAAATCTGTATTTCCTGTACTTAGAAATTTTTTCTCATATCTCAATTATTACATCTGTAAAAAGACATACTTACTGACTCAAGCATCTACCACTCATAAGACACTACGAAATAACAGCTATTTCTCTAATTTTCCTCCAATTTATCAACCTCTCAACCAGTTGTGGAAAATATTTCTCATCTCTAGAAAAACTTCTACCTTACCATGACTATTGGATCATTTTGTGAAAAAGTACATTTAATTGTACAAGCCCTTAAAAAATTTCTTTCTACTGACTCCATTATCTATGATCCTGTTAAAATCATGAAATCACACCCTTTTTATACTTCTTTTTGTTTCCCTATATCTCTTTATTAAAAGACAAAGATTTGTGAAACTTCTATAATCCTTTAAACAAAATACAAATCTTTAGAAAACTATATATATCCAACTTAAGTCCAGTCTTTCAACAAATCTTTCTTTTAAGGTTGAACAAAATAGATATGGTAGTGTTTTTAGTATCAATTTACAAATGTAATATTAAAATACATGTACTGAGTTTCTGCCCCCCCCCCCCACATAGTTGCATATCACCATAGAAGAATACAATTTTTCTTAAATTCTTTTTCAATTCAAATTTTAAAAGTTTTATGAATTTCTGAAAGATTGTACACTTCTTAAACCGTATTTTGAATCTATATCACTAATAACATTTTAAAACTCAGTACATGATATTTCAGCATGATCAAAGATATAAAACTTTAATTTTATTCATTTGTGAATTATAAATTTTAACTACCATATTTATGCATGATCACAAAAATCAAAACTTTATTTTTTCTCCTTAAATCTACTCTTAATCTTACACAAAAAACCCATCAAAACTCCCTTATGCTACAATGCAATAACCATTTCAAACTATGATATCTTTCTGTATATCAAATTAACTTTTAACTTCCCAAAGACAACTGTTCATTTGCAGTTATGTAAATACTTCTTTTAACTTCTTTCAATTGTACCCTTAGACTATTTTACAAAGTAACTGTACATTTTACAAAATAAAGGCAAACAATCGTATACTTTTATTTTCTATTTCTAATACAAGTATTCAATTTCTTTCTCTTGATCTAAAATCCATTCTAAGAAAGACAAGGAAATAAACATAAAAGAATTTC